>CM028343.1:36310954-36559425 GCA_016618105.1 Dendrobium huoshanense | reverse complement strand
AATATGTAAATCAAAAAGATCAATCACATAAGTCACCAAATGAAAGATATATGCCGAGAATTGAAAACAACTGACTGGAGAATCTGTGAGAATAGAGTAGGCATTAGCTTTAAGCAATAAACCAAACTCTTTAACATGATTAAAATACTATAAGAGCACATCATATTTTTATATCATAGGCATCTTTAAAATAAAAAAAACCAAGGAAAAACAACTAAATTAATATAAATACACCTGATTTATAAATCCGATGAGTATGGATTTCAGGATTGCATCAAGATGGTTGAGGACATAGTGTTTTGGGTTCATTATGGCAAATGATTACATTTTAAGAGTTAAATTTTTCTTACATCTTTTAAAATATTTCCGGACCACCCAATTTAAATGCAAGAACTATGATTGATGTGCCAACTGTGCAATCGTAAGCTGTTTCTGAAAAGCTAACATCATTTCATAATCTTTCTTGTGACATGCACATCACTTATCTTCCTTGTGACATGTAACCTTTTCTCTGGGGGTCCTGCCATTGTGAACATAAAATTGAAATTTTTGTTGGATGCGTTTCAACTCTGCATTTTCATATACAAACAAAAATCTAAGCCAAAATTTTTAGAGTCAATACATATTGATATATAACTATTAAAAACCTTTTTATCTTTTTTTTTTTAGCTTTGTATATCAATAACATGCAATAAAACATAAATTTTGAACTATTTTGAATAAATGCTCTATTTTGTTGAGTTAAAAGAATGATATTTGATGTTTTAATGCACTATATTTTACGAGAAATGCATATATTTTTTAATTATAAGTTAATTTTTTTACAAATTTATCAATTTGTCTAAAATTATGTAAACTATTAATAATTATAGTAACAATGAATTAAACTTGTTGAAGATGTCTTAGTTTTGCTAATATTTGTACTTTATTCAAAAACTAACCTAAACTGAAAGTTAAATGAACAGAACTACTACAACCCTTTTGAAATGTGAGAAATTTAAAACTTAACCTAACGCACAAATTAAAACCTTGTTATTGAAATATCGGTTACAATATCATGCATGTTCACTCAAACATGACTTTACAGGCGTTTAGCAGGTGGCTACCGAGTCATGATAAGGACACTTGCCCTCAAGAGGGCTACCGAGTCATGATAAGGACGGACACTCACCACCTCAGTCGCTAGCCCTCTCCTAGAGCCTTCACCTTGAAGCTTGGAAAGCTTAGCTTTATGGGGTCCAACACATCATTCAGCTCTTATCGCTCATCCTAAAGCTTTCAATTCTCGTTGTGTCCTACTCGCCTCTACCTTCAAGGCAACCCGAAATCGTCTACACAACCCGTCAACCACACCTAATCACTTGCCATTCATGGGTGTCCTACTTCTCAAGACTCGCTCGCAAATTCACCCCAGAACCTACTCTCCATCACCCAGCTCGTTAGAGAACTTAACCAAGAACCCATAGACTTCTGCCACCTTCAGCCCGTCGGGAGGCGACATGTGTCTAGATTTGTGGTTAGCTTGTAATTTTTACCTTTTTCTCTGCGTAGACTTTTCTATGACCCTTAGAATTTTATAAATAAGAGGGGATGATGATAATTGGAAGGAGTTAGAGATTTCTCTTTTATTGATAGCGTATGCTTTGCTTGTTGGATATTTATAACTCATTTTCTCCACTCTTCCTACACTATCCATTTTTATTTATAGGTTCCAACTCACTGGGTAGACCTACCTATAAAGTCAGGTATCATCCATGAACAAATATGTATTCAACAATACAGATTGGAGAACACTATGTTGGAGGGAGTTGAGAGAGAAAATTCTATTTCCTTCATGGTTTTTCGGTGTTTAAAATTATTTAGTTGCATCTTTTTGGCCATTAACATGTTTTCCATTGGACTGGCATAGTATTAGCTTGCAATTTAGGATCTCTATTTTCTTGATAAGTCCTATATAACGATACTAATCACTTCACAATATTTCTGCCAAAACTTTATGAAATTATGATTTGCATGCTAATTAATTCAAGCTATGCAATGCCACAAGTCATCAGTGACTGCACTTTCTTGCAGAAATGTATAAATTTTGTGATGACCTATTAGGTTGTTAGCTTTATCTCTTGAGGATTGATTTATAGTCCTTAATAGAAGAGTACATGGAATCTGCATAATGGTTAGATAAAAGGAACATAAAGTTTCATAGGTTTATTGTTCTTTTCTGATTCCGATTACAATTTCTCCATCAAATTTCTCTGTAGATGAGCATTGGAAGGAAGTGGAAAGAAATTGTCGACACTGCCGACAAGATCTTATACAGTTACCATGTATGTTAGCCGTCAACATCATTCACTAAGGCTTCGTTTGGGACGGCTTTTTTATTGCATCTTAAAGCAGTTTTCTAGTACAAAAATTTTAATTTTTAACTAAAAAGCTGCTTTAAGAAGCAGTAAAAAAGCTATCCCAAACGAAGCCTAAATCAAAAGTTATCACTGTCCCTACTCATCTTCTGATCTTATCGTGTTAATTTGCAGGATGATTCTAGAAGAGACAAATCTAGCAGGGGAGGCCGTTACAGCGTGTAAAAGATAAAAAGCACTGTTTGTTTGGAACTTTCTTACTGCTTTCTAAAATAATTTTCATACACAAAAAATTTTAATTCAAGAAAACTCTCTACTAAAAAGCTGTTTTAGAAAGCAGCAAAAAAGCTGTCCCACTCGAATCTTAAGCCTTGCTGTGCAACTAAAATTGTATTCTGGATTATTATTTTTCTTCAGCAGTCTTGGATATTATGTGGCTATGAGATCACAATTAAAATGGAATATTTTGTTATTATCTCTGGAATATATATATTTCCTATTCAATATTTATTTGTGTGGTTATTGCATTTGTTTTCTTGTAGTGTAAGTCCATATGGGTTTTTCCTCATCTTGGGGACATTTTTTGTCTAAATTTTGGAAAAAAAATCTGTAAAAATGATGATGTTTACTAGATTTCATCATTTAGATAAATATACTTGTAAACATCATTGATTTTATTATTTTTTTCTTTTTTACTTTTTATATATGATAAGGATTAAATTTTTTTTTTTTTGATTTTTTTTTAATGTAGGAATAGCTAAATGATCACTTAGACAAAATGATTTGAAAGGTCATTAAGTGGTGTCATTAGTAATGATTAGAGGTTAATAATAATCACCCTTTTAATTTATGATTAATGTTAGGAAAGTTCTTTTGTTTAAGTGAGGATCAGCCTTAAGCCCATATCTTTTTGCTTTAGTCATGCATGTTCTCACTAGACATTTGCAAGAGGATGTACCTTGGTGTATGCTTTTTGCTGAGGATATTCTTCTTGTTGATAAGACTAGAGAGGGAGTTGAAGGTAAACTTGAATTATGGAGGTCAACCTTAGAGTCTAAAGGTTTTCGCTTGAGTAGATCTAAAACGAAATATATGGAGTGTAATTTTAGTAGTAATAGACCTAGTGAGGGGATTGTGACTTTGGTCGATCAAGTCATTAGTAAGAGTACACGTTTTAGATATCTTGGATTTATTGTTCAGAGTGATGGTGAAATAGATGGGGATATTATCAGCAGAATTCAAGTTGGATGGTTGAAGTGGAGGAATGCATCGGGCTTGTTATGTGATAGAAATGTACCCCTCAAACTTAAGGAAAAATTCTATAAGATGGTAGTGAGGCCTGCAATGCTTTATGGTGCCGAATGTTGGCCTTTAAAAGAGAAGCATAATACTAAGTTAAGTGTGGCAGAGATGAGGATGCTCAGGTGGATGAGTGGCTTTACTCTTAGAGATAGGATACGAAATGAGCATATACGTGAAAAGGTTGGAGTAGCTCTAGTAGAAGATAAGATTAGAGAAAGTCGCTTTAGATGGTTTGGTCACATAAAATGGCGGCCTTGCGATGACCTGGTTAGGAGAGTAGAGATATTAGATTTGACTTATGTTAAGAAAGGTAAGGGTAGACCTAAAAAGACTTGGTTAGAAAATATTAGGAATGACCTTTCTTTATTAGATTTAAACGAGAATTTGACTTTTAATAGGACACAATTGAGAAAAAGGATTTATGTAGCTGACCCCACGTAGTGGGATAAAGGCTTGATGTTGTTGTTATTGTTGTTAGGAAAGTTCAATGTTAGGGCAATTATGGTAAGAATAAATAAGATAAATATTAAAGTAATTATAAATAATTGTGAAATGGAATATTAAAAATTATGTGATAGAGATTAAATAATTTATTATATGTTAGAAGAGACATAAAAATTATATTGTATATAAAATTTAAGATATTAATACAAATATTTTTTTTTAGGTGAGAGAAAATGCAATCATCAATTAAAAAAATGTGGGTATAAAGATTTCTTCATTTTATTATAGGATGATACCTCTCTTCTTGCTTTCTCTTTCTTTCATCTTTTTATTAGGTCCGGACACTTGACGTAGCTCTATATCCGGACGCCAATAAAATGATGCCACATGCTCTTACTCTTTACTGCGCGGCCCGACGACCCGGAACGGAAACCCGGTATTGCTATATTCGTGTATTGCTCGGTATTGCTTGGCAATAACGAGAAAAATCGCTCTGTCAAGACCAATACCGAGTAATATCTAGCAATACCGAGCAATACCTAGCAAAGTCGGGGTATTGCTCGGTGTTGCTAGGTATTAGTCTTGATAGAATGGTATTTCTCGTTACCGAGCAAAACCTAACAATACCCTGGTCTGTACACATCAGCTAATACATAGCAATATTGGGTTCCGGTCCGGGTCAGGACTTCAGGCCGCGCGGTAAAGAGTAAGAGCACGTGGTGACATTTTATTGGCGTCCGGATGTAGAGCTATGTCAGGTGTCCGGACCTAATAAAAATTCGTTTTCTAGTTATCATTGAAGTGAATATTACAAAAAATTATGTGGTGAAGAATTCAACTTGTAGAATTAGGATTTAATGGGAATTTATATTTAGGATTTTATAATAACTTTTATTTATGATTTTATGGAATTGTAACAAAAAATTTAGAAAAAATAAATTTCAAATTTTATTCAAGATATTTAAAAAATAGACTTCACATTTATCTTTCGTTTGAAACAACTTTTTTATTTATTTACAAAGTTGCTATAGACAAAATAATTTTTAAAATTTTTGTAGATAGTTGCTTTTTGCTATATATATATTGAAATAACAAAAAAATTATGACAAAAAAAGTAGTAATAAAGTTGTTGTAAACTAAGGCTTCGTTTGGGAC
Organism: Dendrobium huoshanense; assembly: GCA_016618105.1. Classification (NCBI taxonomy): domain Eukaryota; kingdom Viridiplantae; phylum Streptophyta; class Magnoliopsida; order Asparagales; family Orchidaceae; genus Dendrobium; species Dendrobium huoshanense. The sequence continues at coordinate 36,554,167 of CM028343.1, read as the reverse complement.
GACTTTCTTACTATTTCTTAAAGAGGGTTTTAGTTAAAAAATTTAAATTTTTGTACTAAAAATCTGCTTTAAGAAGCAGGAAGAAAGCAGTCCCAAACAAAACCTAAGCCTGAATGTTGGATTGATTATAATGGGAATTAATACCATCACATAACAGAGTCTCTCACAAAACAGATTTTGATTTGATTTGAAAGAATGGATGCTACAACTGAACAATTTTAGAACATCATTAAAGTTTTATTTGAGACATTTTTTTTTGTTGTTTTTTTAAACAAATTTAAAGTACAAAAATTCTTTAAATTAGAAAATTGTATACTAAAAATTGTTTTATAAAGCAATAAAAAAATTATCTCAAACGAAGCCTATGTGTGTATTACAACTGAACATTTTGCTGAAAAACTAAGACATTAGCTTATTACTTGACCTATCAATTTAGCCTGATTAGAAGATCTTATTCTTCTAATAGCCTGTTTCTATCTATTTGCACTTCTCTCAGTTCCTGAGCTTCTTTTGCTGTTCTATCAATGAAAGTGAAGAACAGAAAGAAGAAAAAAATACCACAAGATTATTACTTCACATTCAACACATATTTTTCTAACCTTTTTCATCTGAAATTTATATCACTAACTCTCTCATATTTGAACCCAAAAAAAAAATCTAAAATCCCTCAAAATCATAGGATATTTCACTCTGTTCAGAGTCAAACAATGAGCTTGCACAGATCTGTTACTGTAGCTTCCATATTAGAAATTTACATTACTTCAGTTCAAATTGAAAGGAGTGGAAATAGAGGGGAAGAACTCTTTAAATTAAAAAAAAAACAAACAAATTTTTTCCATCCTTCTTAAGCTAGAAAACCAAGCTTCTCTCCATTCTTCTTGGCCAGCCTGATCAACCCCTGCCTTTGCTTTCCATCAGCTCCTATGGTCTTGCAAAACTCAGTAATCACCTAAAAACATAAAATCAATTCATCGCTCCTTCCCAAATCATAAAAAGAAGAATTAAACAAGAGTAATTTTGCCTGTGTGAAGAAAAACTTGCCTGAGAATGAAGAGCTATGGCTTTTCCTCTGAGCTGATTGAATCTCTTCTTCCCAATGATGTTCCTGGTGAAAACCACCACCGGAGCGAAAATACCTTTGCCTTCATTGACGTTCTTCATGATTGGGGAAGGTCGCAAAGGCTTGGAGCTTCGAAGGGGAAAGGAGACTGCTTTGCTGAGAGCGGCTCTGTCCTCGCCATAGAACGGTGAGGTCCGGCTTCCATGAAAGCTTGAGAAGAGGCCGCCGCCGATGCCTGAGGTCGACATGGTGGCGGTGGTGTGAAGAAAGAGAGGATTGAGGAGAGATTAATGGAGTTTGTGAAGAAGGTTTGGTCTTTTCAGGAGGGCCACTCAATGGAAATCTGGATGCAGATGTAGTAAGAGCTTTGTGAGGTGGATATTGATTGGGCTTGAATTTATGGTTAATAAATTTCATATATATATTTATATTTATTGTTATGCTGAAATTTGTGCGTATAAGTTTCTATAAAAAGATAGATTTGTAAAAAAAAAAAAAAAAAGCTCAATACAAAAATGATTGTATGCTAAGTCAGTCCTTGAAGATATGCCATTTAGATGGATTTACTATCTACCTAAACCTGAATCTAATCGAGCTAATTTTGTTTAATTCTTGCGGGACTTGAGCCCGACTCAAGCTTTTTATCAAGCCTGAATCTACACGTTAAAAAATTTATAGGCACGAGCTTGTTTACTAAGCTCGAGCTCGGTTTGACTGCTTGAGCTTGACTCGATTGTTGAGCTCGATGTCTTAGTTTTAAATTGTTTTTAGAATAGAATTAATGTTAAAATGGTAAAATATATTATATAATACTAATTTAAATTAATTAATTATAAAATATATTTTGAAGTAAATCGAGCGGCTCAATAAGCTTTCAAGTTGGGCCAGGCTGAGCTCGAGCTCGAACCTGTGGCTTGATAAACTCGACTTGTGAGCTCGTTAATGAGTCCAGCTAGAGCTGGCTTGCGAGCTGACTTGACTCACTTACACTCCTTGAACAATATTCTATATAGAGTAATTTGACATTGCTCAAGCTATCAAAAGAAAGAAACAAGAAAATAAAATAGGAGGAAAATATTCATTATTTATCATACCTTCATACTCTTCAATTGAGAGAATTTATAGATTTATAAGCCAATTTAAGTTATTTATTTCTACTAGTTATTTATATTTAACCATCACCTTATTACAATTATGTTCACATCACAATAAATCCATCATTAGGCCTAGAAGAATTTATTAAGTAATTTAAAAGAGTGAAAGTATATGATTTCAAGAATATTAGTCCACTAATAGGATTATTATACCATCTAATCCCAATAATATATGTTATTATATCCACTAAGTTGACTAATAACCTTAAAAATTTTGAAATAATAAGTGTGTGCATGTAATAAACAAACTTAGAGATGAAATATCATTAGTTAAATATAAACAATAATGTATGGGGTATAAATACGATTAACGAAAGCGATAAAAGTGAAAATAAGCAAAATACTTGATACGTCGTCAAAAAATTATCATGATCTGGCATGAATCTCGATGCAAAATCAAGTTGGAAACTTCCAAAATTAAAATTGGGACCATTTGAACTCCGATTTCAGCAAACTTACAGTCAAACTGAGCATCTCGGAAATACGACACCAAAATCAACTCAATCCAATCATAAATGGGTCCAAATCAAGGGTTAGAAGCGCTGTTGGAAGGTTCAAACCACAATTTGGATTACCAAATGGTTTCCAAACATGACGTGCTTAGAGTCGAATCGAGTGGCTCGACGAGAAGAATCTAACGAGCCCAAGAGAACTGAATTCCGACGTCAATATTATGTTCAAATGTCCATCAAACGTTCCATGATCAAGGGATTCAACATTAGCCGTATATCCAACAACTCCCCATTTACCATTGATCTCTCACCTATTTATGGGCCATGCCACTCTAGAAATCTATAAATAGGCCCCTCATTTCTCTTGAGAGGGGATCCAAGTAAGAAGAGAATAAAGAGAAGGAAGAAGTTCCTCCTCGACCACCGTCGGAGTTCGCCAGACCACCGATGGTGTTTCGCCGGACCACCACCGGAGTTTTGCCGGACGACCACCGGAGTTTTGCCGGACGACCACCGGAGCTTCTCCGGACGACCACCTAAGGCCCTCGCCTTTGTCGGACCACCACCTGAGGCCCTCGCCTTCGCAGGACCACCACTTGAGGCTCTCGCCTTCGCCGGACCACCACATGAGGCCCTCGCCTTCGCCAGACCACCACTTGAGGCCCTCGCCTTCGTCAAACCACTACTTGAGGCCCTTGCCTTCGCCGATCACCACCTAAGGCCTAGAGTGCTGCCAAACCACTACCTGAAGCCCGAAGTTCTGCCGGACCATCACTTGACACCTGGACTTCTGTCGTACAGTTATTACTTATAATCTGATTTCCCTTAGAGACGAGTTAGCCCATTGTAACCAACTCAACTTCTAGTGGAATCATTTTCAACTGGGCCAGGCCCTGTTGTTTTTCCCATTTTTTAGGGCTTCCCATGTAAAAATCTTGTGTTTTCTATGTGTGAGCTGGATATCCGTGCAACGCTAAGACGTAGTATTCTAACTCTATCACAACGTATATTCTAGCCCGCAACAATACTATAACAATTACAAATATTGTTTAAAAGATTGAGATTTCAAAAATATAGAAATCAATTAGTAGACCCTATCATATAACATAGATAAAAAAATAGTATATACTAACCAATAATCATTTTATTGAAATACAAAAGTACTCATTTTAATACATACTACATTTAAGTTAAAAAAAAATACTTATTTTCAATTAAACATTTTCTTTTTATACTAATATATAGGAAAGGTAGGCACAAATCCAATAGAAATATAATGATATCTTTGATGGTCTATTGGTCTAGCTAGCAAATAGCAAAGGGCTTAATGTAATAGTATGAAATTAGTGAAAATACTTTTAAAATGAAAATATGTAAATTTTTAAATTTTTGAGCTCTTGCAAATGCGGTCACTGCACTGAGTTCTTAGATATTTATAAAAATAATTCATTGCAGTGATGCTGAGGTGACACTATGACATAATATTGCTATACATGTAGTGCCACAACAATGTTTTAATATGAATTTTCCACTCAACCATTCTACTCCTGCCCCATTCTATTGACTTAGTAAGTAAGGAAGAAGGAGAGGAAAATGAAGAGGAAGGGGGGGGGGGGGGGGGGGGGGAGAGAGAGAGAGAGAGAGAGAGAGAGGAAATTGTTAGGATTATTTTTGTCTGCGGATTATATTATGAGATTTCTTCTGAGTGTGGTAGGTGACGTGAATCCTACTTTTGTTTATAGTGGTTTTGTGCTTGAAGAATTTATCTATCTCAAATCGATAAAATGCACTTTTCTCCTAATTTATTGAACTTTCATTGAGTCACATTTTTTTATATAATATATATGATTCCTATGAATATTTTGACTGTGATATCATTGAATTTTATCGAGTAAATTTGAAGTTATGATTTTTTGAAGTTAATGCATAGTATATAGATTTTCTTACATTTTATAAATTAATTGCATTTGATACATCATACTGAATTTGTGTAGAAAATGATATAAGCTAAATGAAACATTGCAAGAAAAGCTGGTTAGTTGTAAAATAATTCAAGTTAGTTGGACCAAGATATCATGTATAGGAGGGCCAATGAGCTTTTTTTTTTTTTTTTTTTTTTTTTTTTTTTTTTAAATTATGAGTTGTGGTGTAATCTCAAATCAAGTTATAAGATATAAGAAGGGAGTCACAAGGAGACAAGATAAGCCAATAGGCGGGAGTGACTACTCTTCCAAGATAACCACTTGACACTTGACATTTAAACTAATACAAGATCCATGGCAATATCATATATCTAGCTAGATGTCATGCCTTGCTATTCATAAGTGTATCAATGTTTGCAAGGATTTACATAAGAGCATAAAATCATATGAAATGATCGAAAAATAAAATTGATATAAAACTAATAAAACTAGTATTTAGATTGATACAACATGATATAGCATGTGACAAGAACACATAAACATTGATAGACATATTGATACAACACACTGATATGACATATTGATACATGACATAATGATTGATAATAACAAATGATAGAATCACTGGCATGAATATAATTGATAGATAATCGATGTATGTTTTACTGTCAGACACCCAACCTTATTTTATAGAATTTTCTTATATATTGACATATATTCCTAAGTGTAATAAGATGATTTCGGTCTACTAATTATACTAGTTATTATAGTGATTTTATAGCTTGTTTACTGTATATACTTGTTGTGTTCAGGAGTATTCGCGGCGGTAGAGAAATATAAAGTTTATCGTCTTAGTGTTGTACGAAAATCCGGCACGCAATCAGATAAGAGAGAGGGTTTAGCATTTTATGAGACACCAAGATTTTTAAGTGGAAAACCCCTAAAAAAGGGGAAAAACCACGGGGCCTAGCCCAGTTTGAATGAATCCACTAGTATTGCAGTCGATTACAAATAAGGCCCTTCCTTGGGAGAAGGCCTTAGCTTAATGTACATTTTATAGAGTACATTACATGATATGAATACAAAGAATCACTATTGACATGTTCGTTTGGTTGGGAGGACCGTAGTCGGCAGGCGACGGAGGTCGGAGGGCTTGTAGTCGGTGGGAGACGTAAGTCAGGAGGACCGTAGTCGGCTGGCAACGAAGGTCGGAAGGACTGTGGTAGGCAGGCGACGTAAGTTAGGAGGACCGTAGTCGGCGGGCGATATAGGTCAGAAAGACTGTTGTGGGCGGGCGACGTAAGTTAGAAAGACCGTAGTCGACGGATGACATAGGTCGGAAATATTGTAGTAGGCGGGCGACATAAGTCAGGAGGACCGTAGTCGACGGGCAACAGAGGTCGGAAAGACTGTAGTCGGTGGGCGACATAAGTCAGGAGGACCGTAGTCTGCGGGCGATGGAGGTCGGAAAGATTGTAGTATGACGACGAAGATCAGAAAGACAGCGTCAGGTAGAAGTCCAACAATGGAAAGAAATCCATCTTTGCGTAGACGTCCAGCGAAGTCCGATAATCGGTAGAAGTCCGGCGTCGGGTAGAAACTTGGCGAAGAGTGAATTGAAGGTCTGACGTCGGGTAGAACTGTAGAAGTCCGACGTCTGTTGGTGGCAGAGGAGAACTCCGGCTTCACTTGGGCTGGAGTTTCGGCGTCAGGAGGGAACTCTGTTGCAAATTGGAATGAATTTCAGCATCACGTGGAAGTTGGGCAGAATTCCTGCGTTCTCCGGGATATCACGTAGAATCCCGGCATGTTCGGGCGATAGGACGAACTCCGACGGTGGTCGAGGAGGAGGGGATTCACCTTTTCCCCTTTTCCTTCTTCTTCTCTCTCTTCACTTGAGTACCTTTGGTGTAGAATGAGGGCTCTATTTATAGTTTTTCTGGAGTGGCATAGCCCGTAAATAGGCGTGAGATCAGGGGCGAATTGAGAGTGTTTTGAATGGACGGCTGATATCGAATCCTTTGATCATGAACCGTTCGTTGGGCATTTAAAGGCCTTAATGATATCGGAATTCAGCGATCTTGGGCTCGTTGGATTTGTCTCGTCGAGCCGTTCGATTCGAGTATAAGATCATTAAAATCGGAGACCGTTTGGCAACTCAAATTGTGGTTTGAACCTCCCAACAGTGCTTCGGGCCCTTGATTTGGACCCATTTGGGCTCGGATTGGGTTGAATTTGGTGTCGTTGGGTTCGTATTTCCGAGACGCTCAGTTTGACTATAAGCTCGCTGAAATCGAAGCTCAGGTGCTCCCGGATTTAATTTTTGAAGTTTCCAGCTAGCTTTTTGCCTCTAGATTCGTGTCCGATCAAGATAATTTTTGCATAACGTATTACATATAAATATATTTAATGGATCTATACTTAAGGCCAAGTCGCTAAATTCAATTGAATTAATGGATCAAACCTAGCAATTTTTTTTTTTTTTTCAAAATTTTAATCTTAATAATTATTAATCACAAAAATGCCACTAATTTGACTAAAAAAATTAAAATCAATGAAATATATTTGCATGCTAGCTAATATTGACAAATCTATAATTTATGCTCTTTTATATTTTTTCCCCAAATACTTTTTGTATTTGCAATTTAATAATTTCCTTCAAATTTTATTTACCTAATTTTCCAATGGGTGCGAATTTCTTACTGAAAGCGCAAACCCTACTCGTTATCGTCACGATTGGGAACATCGCGGCCGTCCATTCCTACATCTGAATAACAGGCTGAAGGCTTCTTCATATTCTTCTTCGTAATCGTCAACCATTTGTTCTCTTCTCTTCGCTTAGATTTTTCTACCGCAGCGGCGGCGGCGATATCTGCCCTGAAAACCCTAGCATCAGCAGGTCTTGTTGGTTGAGAGGGAGAAGGGATCGATGGATTCGGATCAGGGAAAGCTTTTTATCGGGGGAATTTCGTGGGAAACAACGGAAGACAGGCTGACCGATTACTTTAGTAAATATGGAGATGTCCTGCAGACTGTGGTGATGAGGGATAAAATCTCCGGTAAGCCAAGGGGTTTCGGATTCGTTGTCTTCGCGGATCCTTCGATTGTCGACCGAGTCCTTCAAGATGCTCACAACATTGACGGCCGCACGGTGAGGAACATTTTCTATAAATTTTTTTTTCTCCTAGAAAATTTCAGTTCATTATGATACTCTCATTTTCTTTAGAATTTTCGCTGGCTGTGTTTTTTCATGGCGATTGGGGCTTGCTTGATCGAATCTCGTAGCCTGTGTTTTAGTGTGTTAAGCAATGGATTGTTGTTGTTTTAAATTCGTATTGTTTTAAAGATTTTTCAGTTTCTTTCTGCTTCCAATTTTATGAAACTATTGTTAGCTGTAGTTATAATGTTTTTGTTTTTCCACGGAGGATTCCTGTCGTCTCTGTGGATTTTCTACGGCGTGAAACTTTAAAAGAATGTAGATTGTGGATCTTCATGGCGTTTACCGGTTAAGTTTATTTCGATTTTTTTTGTAAATTCAGTTGGTACCCGAGTTTAATCTCCCTTAATAGTATTTGTCATGCATCCTTTTTCTGACATTTTGGATGATGGATTGTTCATAGGCTTCTAGATTGCGAATGACATTACTTTCAGTAGTATCCTTTGCAACGGTAAGGAATGAACTATGTTTGCATACTGTGATAGGAAAGCACTTGATTATTGCACGAATTGAAATTAACTAAAAATACCAATTGATTTGCTTTGCCCACACACACAACTTTACCATTGCAAACATGTATTGCACCAATCAATGCCATTAAATTACATGTAAAATATCATCAACAACTCATGTATTTGATTCCAAGCAATTTTAAAGTATCTTTACTTTGAAATTACAATTATCATCCAATGCAATGGAAGCCATCCATTGTAAAAATTTTGATGCATCTAATTCATGATTAAATGATCTTAGAAATTCTTAAAATTATACATTCCTTTAGTTTTAATGATGAAAAAAATAATGAAAGGTTTTAATCTTGATTTTGAATGCCATAAAATGAAAATCTGATTAGGTGGAGAGTGATAATTCTCCATTTAGGAGGAGAAAAGTTAATCTGATGTATATTTCATCCATATTACTCTGTCAAACTCAGCGCATAATCATCTCATTAATCTATTATGCTTTTTTTTTTTAATATGTTAGGTTATATCAGCCTATTCATATCCCCATATTCTCTGGAATCTGGAATTTGATTCAATCTTTGTTATATTTTTCAATATCTTTTTATATGATTTCATAAATGATAAATTCATTGTGAAAATTGCAATAAAAATCATTGTGAAATGGTTATCAATCCTTTTGGTTTCTTTTTGATGAATTGCTAATCAAGATTAATATTTCTTTCATGCTAATTTATTTTGTTCTGTACCTTTTATTTTACTTGAGCATAGAGGTAAGCTTGGTCTTTGTGGTAAAAGTCTGCTTTGATTTCTTTATGTTGAGATTTCTGTCAGCTATCCATGAGTAGATTTGGCTTTTATTCTCTTATACTGATTTTTATGAGCTTCTATTGCTTACTTAGGCATTATTCTGCAGCATGATTCAGCCGGTTTCCTGCATTTGCCAACTTTTTACTTAATTTGAACTTAGAATTCACTCCGTTTGTTTCTTTAGTCAACAATATTGTTTGATACGATTGTTATTTGGTTGTAATTCCTCACTGCCATGTTTTGGAGTTCTTTTTAGTTTTTTTTGTTTCTTTTAGTAATGCGAAGTTAAGGCCATGCACATCAACTTTCCTCTGGATCTCTATTTTGGTTGGAGTTTTATGCACGTGGAACCTACCTTTCTTTCCTCCTGCTAAAACATTAATTTGGATGCTTTGCGATGGTTCACGACATCAATAAGCCAGTCTTTTATTAGTGTTTTTTTGGAAGATGCATGCTGCCATCATGTTCAACTAGGGTTATAAATGAGCTGAGTCAAGCAGAGTCATGCCTAACTCAAGCTCGGCTAGCCAACCAAATTGAGAGCTCAAATTTAAGCTCGAGCTTGAGTCGAGCTAAAAGGGTGTGCTCGAGCTCTTCTTGTACAATAATGGCAAGCTTGCGAGCCAGCTTACGAGCTTGCCGCAAAAGAACTAGTCGATTGCCTACCCAATCACAACTGAGAATAAGACTTTGTTGCATTTTTTTCCCGTGGAGAAAAGACTTTGAACTAATTAATTGGAGTGATTAATGTCTGCAACTTTTTTCCTTGGGAATATATCCTCAATTTTTTATAAAAGCTGCTTCAGCTCTAGTAATTATTTATTGCTGTAGCCTTAGTCATTAATCTTTTTTTAAACATTCAAATTTAATGAAAATAGTGATTATTTTAAAAGAAAATTCCTAATAATCAATCGAGTCAACTCACGAGTCGAGCCTCGTTAAGCTTGAACTCGAGATCATTTAATAGATGAGCTCGAGGCTCAATAAGCTCGGCTCGCGAGCTCGTTATCGAGTTGAGTTCGTGCCGGCTCATGAATCGGCTCGGCTCACTTACACCGCTATGTACAACTTCACTTTTTTGTGTTCTCTGATTTAACTAATGTTGATTGCCTGGTGCTTGTTTTGGTTGCTTGTCCTGTTTTCTTTTTGTGACCATGAACTATTAATTGCTGATGTTGATGTGCAGGCATTTGTTTTTAGTTTTGTGTGTTCAATAATAATTCAAGTGGCTCTAAACACGTCATAAAGTGCTCACACTATCTATACTGGGTCAATTTTGAGTATTGAGTATGTTTCTGCATTGCAGTCCATTCTTTCTTCAGCTTCTCTTTTCTTTATTTAGGTGGAAGCTAAAAGGGCAATGTCAAGAGAGGAGCAACATACCGTTGTTAGATCAGGAAACAACAATACGGCTCGAAATGCAGGTGGGGGCAGCGGCGGTGGCAATATTAGGACAAAAAAAATATTTGTAGGAGGGCTTCCCCCTACCCTCTCAGACTCGGAGTTCCGCGAATACTTCGAAGCTTTTGGCATTGTCACAGATGTTGTTGTAATGTATGATCAGAACACCCAGCGGCCAAGAGGTTTTGGTTTTGTATCATTTGATTCAGAGGATTCTGTGGATCGTGTGGTGCAGAAGCAGTTTCATGACTTAGGAGGGAAAGCAGTGGAGGTCAAACGCGCCCTTCCAAAAGACGCAAATCCTAGCAGCGCCGGTAATCGCTCCGGCGGCGGTGGAAGTTATCAGTCCTATGGTGGTTCAGGTGCAAACACAAGTTCTTATGACAATAGAGTGGATGCTGGTACTGGTAGGTACATGCAGTCAGCAGGAAGTGGTACTGGCTACAATCCTTATGGTTCATCAGGCTATGGTGGTCCTGCCTACGGTTATGGAGCAGCAACCAATAGTGTTGGTTATGGAGGTCATGGAGGCTATGGAAGTAATGGAGCTTATGGAAATCCGAGTGGCCCTGGAGCTGGCTATATAAGTGGTTCTTCAGGTGCTCCAAAAAGTCCATGGAATAATCAAGCTCCAAGTGGTTATGGATCTGCTGGTTATGGTGCAAATGCAGGATATGGAGGACCTGGCTCAGGACAGACTGGTCAGTCCCCTGGCTATGGAAATCAGGGATATGGGTATGGTGCGTATGGTGGAGGGAGTGAAGGAGCTTATGGTAATCAGGCTGGTTATGGTGCCGGTGGAGGTCGCGGTGGGGTTGGTCTAGCAGGAAATTCTATTGGTAATGGTGAACAGGGCGGAGGCGCTGGCTACATGACCGGAGGCTATAACGATGGCAGCGGAAATGCCGGTTATTCAAATGCTTGGAGGGCTGAGCCTACTCAGGGAGGTGGCTATGGAGCTGGTCAGGTTAGTGCTCCTGGTGGGACTATTGGTTATGGTGGCGGATATGGTGCCTCTCAATCAAGGCAGACACAGCCACAGTGATATTGATGTAACTCTTTCATTTGATGACTTTATTATCAATGCGACTTAACTTTTGTCGGTTTGCATCTTTCTGCCTGAAGAGATTCTTATTTAAGGTTTGGAATTCCTCTATCTTTAGTAGATTACTAGTTCCCTATTTTTTTTCTATATTTGGATAATTTTTCATGGTTTCTGCTTGGTTTATTATGCTATGTTCTTCGTGTCAAATATGAAAGCCCAACATGAATTCGACCCGAAAATTTTGGGTTAGGGTAAATTTGGATCTGAAATGGGTCGGATTCGGGTTTAACAAATCGATCCGTTTCAAAAATTGGGTCGGGTGGAACCCTAACACATCATTTACATTATGCAAAGCATATCATATATTGCTTTGTCTTGCATGTGAATATTTACTTCAGTAGTGGCATCTTATTGTTCTATCAATGTTTCTTATTGCACTGTGTTGCTACTGTGTTATTTTATAGACCTTTCTTACTTTATAAGCCTCCCTTTTATTTATTCATCTTACATGTTATCTTATTGCACTTTGTAACGCAATTCAAATTGCATCAATAGCTTCTTCATGCCTAGTTTTATGCTTTTCGTTTGGGACAACTTTCTTAGTCCTTTTTATATACAATTGTTCATTTGATTCATTTCATTTTCGACCCGACTTTAGAGAGGGAAAGGGAGATATTCTTGAGAGAGAAGGTTTGATTTGAGCCGCTCGGATCGTTTTCTGCCGTCGGCCTAATTCTAAGAATTGTCCTGATCAAGATAGGTGATATTTTGATTATCTCAGTTTTAAAAAATATGAAGATTTTCTAAATTTTTTTATTAAATTTATATTTTCATTAACGAAAAATGAGGATAATTTTACATTTTTTGCTCGTTATCGGTGCTCGGTACTGCTGTGTAATGGATGTATTATGTGACGCATTCTGATTGATTTTCGGACCGTCCAGTGTCCGCACAAAATAATTTTCTCCTTTTACAGGGGCCGGCTGTTGTGTGCATATTGTTGCAAAATGTTGAGCCGTTAGCGTTGTAATAATGCAGCAGGAGCTAATTTCGCTTGCAATGAGCCAAATGACCAAAGGTTATGTATACTTTCACATCCATTGGTGGTTGATAACTTTCCATATAGGTAGAATACTTCACTTGAGATTTATGTTTATAGCTTATTACAATCAATTTTCCTTAGAATTTTGAAAATACAATTGAGTTATTTCTTAAACTTGCTAATACTTATAGAGGTGTTCATAGTGATTGTTCTAATTAATTAGATAATTAGGCTAATGGGGATTAATTTAATGATTAAAAGCATTGAGCTTAATTAAGTAGGGCATTCATCTTGGAAGAGTTTGATTGAGAGAGACACTTGTCACAAAAGTTATTGTCCTAGTTGATCCATAGAAGAACTCGGTCTTGAGATGGATAGATTATTACATACGGAGTTTGGATGTAGTTTTTTTTTTATTCGCTTGGACTCAAATCATGTGAAGCCACATAGGCTTTTTTCTGAATTTTCGCTCTCTTACACAGTGTACAAAAGAGAGAAAAAATCATGCGGCTCCACCTGATTGAAGTCCAGAGAAAATCTAGACTCCGCAAGTAATAATTTTTGCTTGAGAGGGCATTGTCCCTACTCGGTCCATCAAAAGAAGATGCTCATCTATCCCTTGGACTACTTAATTTATCGATTTCAATTACATTAAATTTTATAATTTTTAAAATAACCAAAAAACTTCAATAATAGTTTAAATTTTCAAAATAAAATTAAATTTACTCGTCTCATGAATTTAGAGAGAGAGAGAGAGAGAAATAATGGTTAAGTTTGAGGGGACTCCAGATAAAAACAATTATTGAGGAGCGAGCATGGTTGGGAACCTTCAAACTCATGTTCGATTTCTCTTCCATGCGGCGTGACCCCTTAAGTGGGAGAAATAACTGCAAGTCCTGCACCTATGGGATTGGTTGCTGGTAGGCTCTCCAAGGGATTAGTTACACCGCCATTCACCTGGCAGCGGGTAGATACCCCCTTTCCACAAAAAAAAGAAAAAGAAAAAAGAGGAGAGCATCAATACAAGAGCCAAAGGAGAACTACTATGCAAAGGATACCTATGTGCTACATGTTATAATTAGGTTTTATACAATGTACAAGTTATACACAGTGTATGTACAATGTGAATTTATACACACTTTGGATCAGGCCAGGTCGTTGGGTCATGCTAGAAAAAATTCACGTGTCTTCATTTAATTAGAAGTCCGAACATTGAGCTACGCCCATACTCCACACGCAATAATATGAAACAAAATATATGTAAAGCTAATTATTGTTAGTCTTTTAATTTGTTTTGATGTATTAGAGTTAAAAAAAAAATATAAGTGTGAATTTTAATTTTACTAATGACAAAAATCCAAAGAACCAAAGAGACCATTCCTACCCTCCCCAAAATCAATAAGCCATTTACTAATTTTGTTAGAGAAGTAATTTATGTATTAATAGATTAATCATACAAAAATGTTAACAATTCAACAAAATTAATTAATTAATTAAGAAAAAATAAATAAATAAAAAGAATCATCTTCTCTTAGGCAACTGAAAAGTCTTCTTCAAGAAATTATTAGCCACGTCATCGTTCCGGTGACAGATGACTCTAAGCACAGTATTAGGATCAGATCGGCTCCACCTTCCCGTGGTCGGCGGCAGAATTAATTTCTGCCCTTCGGCAAGACTGCTCACGCCGCTGGATTCACAGGCGAGAATGGTGAAATCCTCGATGATCCTCTCCGTCGGTAAGCCCATTAGTCCAACGATGCTTTCCACGACTCTCGCCTCCCGATCCACCACGTCTTCCGACACTAACCCCTCGCCGGAGGCACAGAACACTCTTTTCAAGTTGCGGAAGTCTTCCATCACCATCTCGTAATCTGTTCGGACGAAAGCTCGCTCCGATCCTCCGGCTAAGAGCACCATCAAGAACGCTTCGAATGTCGCTCTCATCACCTCCTTAACCGCCGTTTGCTGCGCTCGGTCGGTTAGCATTGTGAGGAGAAGATTGAGGTTCTGCTTCAGAATCCTCAATGTTGGTCGGATTCTTGATCTGCTGACGTCGTCGATGTAGAGGCCGCCGTAGAAGGAGTGGCCGGAGTCGAGGAAGATGAGGCGGTAGGCGGCGACCTCGGAAACGCGCTGGATGGCGACCTGAATTGAGGCGCGGATGAGATCGAAGTGGGTCGCGGGGGTTAATCGGCGGTTGCCTTGAAGCTGGTGGTGGTGTTTGCGGAGTATGGGGGAAGGACCTGGGTGGGCGGAGGCGGAGGCTGCTCCGCCGCGGGAGAAGAAGGTGAGGGATTTATCGAGGGAGTGAATGTGAGAATGAAGGTAGTGGAGAGTGTTAATTCGGATATACAACCGCTTCGTTCCTCGGCTCGTCGACGGCCGTGGGTGGTGGGTTTCTCCCGCCGGAGTTCCCGCAGCCGGGCCTACACCGCCGACCACGGCCTGTCCGTTGTCCATTCCAGCTGTGCACGGCTTCGCTTTCTTCCACAGCTTCGTTAATTTCGAGTCCTGATTGCATCGCGTTAATGGCGGCAACAACGGCACGTAGCTCTGCCGATTCCCTGCCGCGAAATTCAAATCAGAAATTCGAAGAAACACCAAACTCCCTACATCATAAAAAACAAAATCACTCACCGCATGAAGCAACGAAGGTGGTATACTCCTTGAAGATCGCTTCAAGCCCCTCGGCCAAATCGTGCACCATTTCATCTCTCGCCGTCATCGGAATCTGGAAGAATTCATCGACGGTCACCTTCGCCAATTTTATCAGATCCACCGCCGACAGTGTGAATGGCTCGCTCTTCGATTTCGGCATCCAGTTCTATGAGTTGCATAAATTTCAGTGCAAAATTCAAAATTAAATTTTTTACAAACTGTCAAACTCACCTCTGTTTCTTTGGCTCGTTTAACACTCTCCCTCCCAATCCGAAGCCTCTCATCCACCCAAGTCTTCAAGAGTCCAACAGCAATGGTGTCGACCTCGTACGGAACCATCTCTCTAAGAAGATTATTCTTGTTTCCATCATCGTTATCTGCAGCGTCTTCACCAACCATCTGAATTAGAAGCTTTTCAAGCCTGCTGGCGCAATGGAGAACGCGCACAAGGTTGTTGGTGAGGCTATTCACCTTAGCAAGATATTGCTTCAGTACAACTCCGAAGCAATTATGCAACGTCACCAACGCTATTCCGGTGGCCGCCGGGCACCATTGTCGCAGCACAGGACTGAACTTCTCTCTCTCCGTCGCGGCGAGTGCCTCCGTGTCTTTCGCCAACTCGATCAAGATATCGCTGGGATCCTCGTCCACCTCCACGATCATGCTATCGACATGATCATGCCCTGTCTCGAACACCTTCGTAAAGGCATTGCGCAGAGATCTTTGAATGTAGAATTCAACCCGGCTGTAAACAGAGCCAGCCGAGGTTTCTCTCTCTACAAGGCCCGGCGTGTTACCTGCCAACCCGGGGAGGTCTTCGACGATGATCTTTGTTGTTGATAGCGCAAGCGAAAGAATTTTCTCCATGTTTTCCAGTGTTCCCTTGTCGAAATTCTCGTGGTAGTCCAGTAGCCTTTTCTCTGTCCACCCTTGCATCGAAACCAGAACGCCGGAGAGAACCTTGATATAACTCGGTTCCCGATCTACCACTCTCTTCACGTCCGTTGCCACTTCGAACAACATGTTCAACGTCGCCTTGATCAAGTCCGGTTCGATCTGCCCGGTGACGACGTACTGCTGGAACAAAATCCAGGTGAAGCAAAGATTGTGGATACTTCGGTTGATTCCTAAAGTAGGCCATGTTTTCTTAATTAGCTCTAGAAGTTCGTCGACCTCATCAAGCACTACGGTTTCTTCACGCATGTCGAATATGGATTTAAGCAGGGCGAGGTAAAGATGAACGTTGACGGGGAATCCGTCGGCCCAGTGGATGCTTCCGGCGCTGGATGTTTTGGAGCTGCGCCAAGCAAGAGCAGTCACGGCGCTGCTAAGATTGCGCATTGCGTCGGAGTTTTTGCTTGTATCGATGGGCTTGACCTCGCTATCCATTAGAACTTGGCGGAATCGGAGAGCGGCGGCATTGAGTCGGTCAAGGGGAAGAGATGGGTGGAGCAGAAGCCCGACTTCGAGGATCTTGAGTTGCCTCCTTTGCCATTGATGATACTCTTGGCTATTATTGAATTCCGATGGTTTCAGATGGCGGAGGAGCTCAAGCGGGAGGATAATGGTCTCTGCTCTTCTCCCATTCTGACCGACGAAGCTTCTCATGAGGATTTTTCTCAGCCTGTTATCGCTCTGCTCCGTAACGCGCATCTGCCGCCGCATGATCTCGGCGGAGGTCATGGGCCGCTTGATCCTTCCGGGAGAGCTGGGAACAAAGTTTCTTCCCGGGGAATTTGTACTGGCGGCATGAAGATTTGCCACCGATCTCAGCGCCAAGGAATTCATCGCGCGCATTGGAGGCGGCCGTCGGGCTTTCAGCCCGAGCGTGCTCTTCACCCGACTGGTCACCACCATCATCCCCGTGCCGCCCTTGGGGCCGACTACCGCCGGCTGCTGCGTATAGGGGGCCTCCACCACATCACCCCAGCTTCCAACGTAGGCGATGGCTCCCCTGTTTCCGAAACCAGGGGACGAGCGGCAGGACATGAAGAAAATCTCGTAGGCGGTTTCGCGGAGGTCGGAGCGGCGGAGTGTGCCGAGGCGGGCGCCGAAGGGCCAGTTGATTTCGCTGTCCCCGGACGATATGGAGGCGAGGGATTCATTATTGGGGGAGATGGAGGAGCGGGGTGACGCGGGCGGAGCCATGAACTAGCTAGTAAGGGGCGGCCAGCTGCGGCGTTAGCTGAAAAACATGGCCACCATCGCATGGATCTTTTTCGGGCCTGGCCGCCCCTAAAATGAAAAATGGTGAGCATGAGAAATGGGATATAGAGAAAAAGAAAGGGCGAGCAAGCAGCGAGAGAGGAAAATAGGAGAAGAGACAGAGAGGAAGGGGAGTTCGTTTGGCGTTCAATCCATGGATTCCGGACTCCAATGCGGTGGCTGAGGTAAGCTTCATTCCGACAGGTCAATCCGTTGTTGACGCCAATTTTGTTGGTTTCTAGAGCAGAGCCCCCATGGAAAAAATATTTCCCCTTTATTTTTTTATTTTTTATTTATTTATTTTTATTTAATAATAATAATATTTCCCAAATAATAATAATAATAATATATCAAGGCTTGTTTGAAGAAGCCTTGATATAAGCTCCATGGATAAGGGATCAATTTAGAAGTCATGACAGAAGCTCATTAGAGAAACAATCAATGGAACTAATGGGGAGAACATCAAAGAAGGAGCTCATTGGTGAAGGTTTCTATGAAATTCGTATCATCGAAGTTGTAGCGGGAACTCACTAGAGAAGGCATCGACGACACTGGAAGCAAGGAAGTTGCGATGAAAGTTCTCTAGAGATGGCATTAACAATTCCAATTGAAGAAGAAATTGATTGAGTTCACGAGACTCATTGCAGCGACGTGTATCTTCTGCAAATGGAATCGAGTCTCTCAAATTTGGTAGCTTTATTTTATTCAATCCTTCACTATCGAAAAAAGTGGGCTTTCGCAGTGCTTTTTGGGAGCTTTCAAGGTCATTTTATTCAATCCTTCACTTACCCTAAAACCCATAAGCTTATATTTAACATCATTTTTTTTTATTTTTTAAGTTTTTCTATTTAATAGTTCTTCAATTTTGTGCGTACATACCATACAAAAATAAAAAAAAATTTGTACTAAAACTCCGTTTTATAAAGCAGTAAAAAAGCCGTCCTCAACGAAGCCTAAGCCTCAAATGAGGGTATCCAACACATAATTTTAAATTGCAATATACCTTATATGTGTGATGGTAAAATAAATATAGTTATTACAACATTAAATATGACATTTTTCCTAATGAATCAAACATGATAACAAATCTCTCACGTCCTACTTTACTACATAGATAATAAATATTTTAAAAAACTCACTTTTTTGTTTACGAATCACTCATGAAGATACAAAAGAATCAGAGAACTAAATGTATATTCAAGTATGTCAAATGCTTGGCACAATCAAGATCAACTTGGCTTGAGGCGAGCTTATGTTGTAAGGTAGACTTGCAAGGGATAAATTGCACTTGTCTAAACCCTAGGAGTGGCCTAGCTCGAAGGGCTACTCGTCATAGCTTGAGTGGCCACTAGCCCAAGCTGGAGAGGTTACTTACCCTAGCATGAGGAGCCACTCACCCAAGACAATTGAAGATGCTCGTCCATGCCCTCTAGAGCTAATGAATTCTCCAATAACTTGATACATCTTTCTAAAAACTTGCAACCTTAGCTATCAAGTTGACGAATTTTTTCAACTACTAACTAGCTTTAAGAGTGATTCTTGTGTGCTTATTAAGCCTCTAACTACTATATCTACATGTGCTTCGTAGAGTATTAACCATCATGTGCATATGTCTGTAACTATCATGTCGTATACTTATTATTCTTTTCTTAGGAGGTCAACTTGTAACTTCTCTTCTAAAGTCAGAAACCTTATAAACATGGAGTCAAAGAGTCCTTTTTCACATACATAATTATTTTGGACATTGTTTTGATAATAAAATCCTCAATGCATCTCTCACTATTCTCCTAAAGTCAAAAACCTTTCTAACTCTCCACTATTCTCCTATGACCTTATTAATCTTTCAAATATGATTTTAATATTACCACAAATGAATCTGAATCCAACACTCAACTCTATTGTTTTACTACTATAGACCATCATTATAAGATTAATTATTCTGGGCGGGCACTGGACAGCGTTCGAAGACGAATGAGAGCGTGTCACATCACTTTTCTTTACTGTATATCGGGTGACATAGCGCCCTCTCATTTGTCTCTAAACGAGTCAACATTCGGACATAATAATTATCTCATTAAATAGTTGCGATTTGTTTACTTTATTAGGTGTTGGAAACCGAATCCAATTAGAATTGAGCTTAAGTCAACTCAAGGTTTCAATCATGTTTTTGCTACTCCCTTCCTTGTGGTGTGAACTAGATTAATCTTTTCTATGCATTAACTTTGCCAATATTTTGATTTGTTTATCTTAGTTGAATTTGGATTTATTAGAAGCCAATCCCTTCTTGTGCTCATCCTCTTTTTTTTTTTCTATTACTTAGTCTTATATCATTTAGGTGTAGTTTGAACCAAAATTTTATGTCCATTTATTTATTTATATATTTATTTATGTCCATAGTTAGAAGTACCTGAAAAACATTAAAAAAATATAAAAAAAAGTACCTGAAAAACATGTAATGAAAATTGAAAATATTTTAATTAAAATTTATTTTCACCAAATGTTTTTGCTTGAAATGGAATTTTGAGTGAAAAAACAATTATTCTTCTTATTTGAAATTCTATTATTAAAATGGGACATAAGAAAAAGTTAAACATCAACTTAATTTATGAATAAATACATTATTTTTAAATTCCTAATATTTTTTTTAGTTAAAATTTTAACTAATTTTTATATCCATCATTTTATACGTGAAACAGAATTGGTCGACAGAGGGGTGTGCTAGGGTTTTTTCTCCCTGCGCCGCTCTCCTCTGCTGATTGCGCTTCTTCTTCCTCCTCCTCCTCCGGCTAGGCCGGAGGACTTCTTCTTTTACTCATGGCTGATCCACCTTCCGCCTCTGACTTTCCTCCTCTTGGGACGTTGTCTGGTGGAAAATCTCCTCCTTTGGCGAGGAACTGGAACAAAGTTTTTGCTCTTGATCTTTCTGCTCCCAAAGCTTTTCAATTCACTCATCACCCGGAAGAACCAGAGATTATTCCTTTTTCAGAAGAAAAGTTGAGCAAGGGCGGCAAAGCCTGGAACCTTTGCCACGTTGGCTACTCGATAGGTCGAAGACCTTACTATGAAGCACTGTTGGGGGCCATAAATAAGACCTGGAGTATAAAGGGCTCGCTGCAGTTATTATCCCTAAACGAAGGCTTCTTTCTTCTACGGTTCTCTTGTCAAGAAGATTTTGACATTGCGTGGTCGAGAGGTGTTTGGTTCTTGCTCGGTAAGCCATTTGTGCTTCAAAAGTGACACCCAAAATTCAAACCCATCAAGGAGGAATTTTCATCTGTTCCTATCTGGGTGAAAATTCATGACCTCCCGCTTGCATGTTGGAATTCGGAGGGAATATCTCGTATTGCGAGTAAAATTGGAATCCTGGTAGCTGCGGACAAGCTGACTGAGCAAATGACGAGGCTTACCTACGCTCGTATATGTGTTATGGTAGACAATCTTGCTACATACCCGGATGAAATTCAGGTATCCCTTGATGGTGATGTTGTCACCTTGAGAGTTCAATATGAATGGCGTCCTAACCCCTGCGATCACTGTAAGTCGCTTATGCACTTTTCCTCTTCCTGTCCTACATTTCCTAAAGTGAATTCTGAAGATCGTTCGAAGGAGTCTGCTGAATTAAGAGGGAGGAGTTTCAGCCGAAAGCCGCATAAAAGGCCTAATTCGAAAAATAGGAATTTTCCCAGACCTCCTTCTTCTAATGCTTTACATATAGAGCAAAATCCTATCAGCAATAATGTCCTACCTCCCCCTGTCATAACAACATCTAACCCCCTGCAGCCTAATACCATCATTACCAATGTCTTAGGGCAATCTATGACATATCAACCGCATTCCCCTACCACAAAAAACAATCCCCCTTTGAATGTCGCTCTCCCTGCTGATGTGCCGCATATTGATGATGCTATTGTTTCTGGCATCCCGAATCTCAACTCTCCTCATGAAACTATCTCCTCATCCACCACATCTCAAAACTTCAATCAACCCAAAGATATAATATCGCCAAATAAGTTTGACGCTCTCAACAATATTGAAGAGCAAATTCAGCAAAATGAGGATACACAGTGCTCTGTAGAGAACTTGGGTTCCACTTCCGTGGGAAAATTAAGGTTTTGGAGAAGGGTAAGCAGCCACAAAATAGTGTGGCGTCAAAAAAGCCTGCAAGGGGGAAGCAGGGCAAAAAACCTCAACAACAATCTCAATATTAATGTCCTTTCCACCCATGGCGGCGTGGAATATCAGGGGCTTCAATCACCCTGATAAAGTTTTGTCATGTAAGCGACTAATCAAGTCTTTCAACTTGAATTTGATTTGCATCCTGGAAAATAGAATCAACTCCAATTCTCTTCTAGACCCTTTCTTCGAAGCCTCACACTCTCTATTTTCGAATGAAGAAAGCTGTCACAACTTTGCTCTATCCACATCGGGTAGGATTTGGGTTAAGTGGGATTCATCCAAACTCAGCTTCAAACCTTCTCACATTTCGGAACAAGTTATATCTGGCATTATTTGGGTTGCTAACCAACCTCTGCTCCAGCTATATGCTATTTATGCATCGAACAACTCTATTGATCGTAAGAACCTATGGGATTCTTTGGCTCAGCTTGCTCCCTCTAATGACTTCCCTTGGGCAGTAATGGGTGATTTCAATTGCTGCAGGTTTGCATTTGAAAAATCATGAGGTACACCCTTAAATCATGCTACTTTGTTAGATTTTAATAATATGATATTTCGTAATAGATTGGTAGATCTAAACTCTGTTGGTTTTAAGTATATTTGGTTCAATCAGCGCACTATTAATCCTATACACATAAAGCTTGATCGTGTATTAGTGAATGAAGCTTGGGTGGATACCTTCACTGATTCCTTTTGCAAATTTCACAACCCCTCCTGTTCGGACCACTGCCCCATTATTCTGAATAGTGGCATGAAGGTGCAAGTTCATCATCGTTTTCTATTCAAAAACTTCTGGACTAATTTTGACAAATTCTGGATGCTTATTTTGGAGGTTTTTTCCAAACCTTGCCTTGGGAACCCAATTTCTCATTTCAGTAATAATCTGAAACAAATTAAATTATGGGTAAAGAGTGAGGCCTGGTCATCTTCTTCTTGCATTACTAGGCATTTGGATGTTTTGAATGCTAAGCAAGCTGAAATCTTAGATAAGTTGCAGGGAGATCCTAACAATTTGGAGATCAATCACACCTACAAGGTTAGCACATTAGAATTATCAAAGTTCAACAATATGCTTGCTTCCTGGATTATTCAGAGGGCAAAAGTTAATTGGCTAAGGCAAGGTGAAGATGATTTAAAGTTTTTATTTGCATAGATTAGAATTAGAAGAGGTGGTTCTAATTCTGTTGGTAATTTACTTGCTAATACTTCAGCTTCCTCTAGAGCTGATGTGATTAATTCTTTAATTCAGTATTATCAGGGTTTGTACAATCCGCCTGCACCCCCATGCCACAATTTTAATGATTTTTTGATTGGGTATTTACTGCCTCACTCACTTTCTATCGGTATTATCTCTCCTGTGTTGGATGAAGAGGTGAAAAAGGTTGTTTTTTCGGGTAATCCAAACTCTGCTCCAGGTCCTGATGGGTTTAATTTCTTTTTCTACAAATCTACTTGGCATATCATTGGTCATTGGGTTTGCAAGGTTGTTTCCTCATTTTTTAATAAATGTTATATGCCTAATGGTGTGAAAGCCACTGCTTTGGCTATTATACCTAAACATAAAAATGCTACTGATATCTCTGATTACAGACCTATAGCCCTTTGTAATGTTCTTTACAAAATAATGGCTAAGGTTTTAGCTGAAAGAATGAAACCTTTCATGAATCTGATTGTCTTGGACAATCAAGATGGTTTTGTTAAAACGAGAGTTTCTACTGACAACATTCTGCTTGCCAATGATATATTATCATATGCTGCTAAGAAAAGTGCTTGCAACTACTTTTGTGCTAAACTGGACATCAAAAAGGCATTTGATTCGATTAGCCGGGAATTCTTGCTTAACAGGTTGCTTCAAAAAGGTTTTCCTTCCCTTTTCGTAAACTGGATTAAAGTCTGCATAACTGATGTCAATTTTTCTATTCTGCTAAATGGAGCCCTAGAAGGTTATTTCTCACCTACTGCAGGTCTTAGACAGGGGTGCCCCTTAAGCCCTTACCTTTTCTGTATTGTGATGGATGCGTTCTCTAATCTTTTGGAGTGTAGGGGTTTTAGAGGCATTTCTTTTGACAGTCAATCCTTGTCTCATCTGCTATATGCAGATGACGTTTTAATCTTTGGGGAGGCCACTGTTGAGAATTGCAACAAGATGAAAAATATTTTGAGGGAATTTGCTGATAACACGGGGCTTCATGTGAACTATGATAAGTGTGCTATCATGTTCCCTAAAAATCAAAGGAACTCTCAGGAAATCTGTCAAATACTATCAATTCACAATGTTGTAAAAAAAATCATGTATCTTGGTATCCCCTTATCCTTTTATAAGCTCAAGATAGAAGACTATTTGCCTCTAATGGATAGTGTCAACAAAAAAAATGAACATCTGGAAGGCCAACTTGCTGTCTTTTGCGGGTAGACTCCAATACCTTAAATTCACTATCCAAAACACAATAGCGTATTGGATTAGAGGTTCCATTTTACCAAAAACAGTTCATAAGTTTATCAAACGAGCTAGTTCTAGATTCTTGTTTTTTGGGGATTCCTTGAATGCTAAAAAACTTCATATGGTGTCTTGGGATAAGATTTGCAGACCTAAAAACAAAGGTGGTTTGGGGATTCCTTCTATATCTGCTCTTCAATTTGCTTACAACTGTTCTGTGATTTTAAGGATGTATAATGTTGCGTCTCCTCTATCCAAATGGCTACTTTGTATTTATAAGTCTCCGTGGAAGCCGCCTCCTGTTTTTGCCTCAAATCTCTGGAAATGTATATGTAAGACTGCTATGGAGGTAAAACACTGCTTTAACTTTATCATATCACAGAATGCACCTATCTCTTTGAAATGGGATCATTGGTGCTACAATCACACTATAGCAGAGTATCTGGGGGGTGGGTATATGGGTTACTGTCCTGATTATTCCATAAAAAGTTTAATTTCTGGCTCTCAATGGGTATTTCCTGATAACATTTCTCTGAATCTGAAAAATCTGCTTGCTGGTTTTAATATTGAGGAAGGTGAGATTTGTCTTAAATGGAAAAACAGCAGTTCATACAAATTCAATAATTACATTGAGGAGTTTTACTCTGATTTACAAACCTGTTCTTGGCATAAAGCGGTATGGGAAAACAGAAATATTATTAAACATTCAGTTTATGTCTGGATGTCTTTGGTGGGTGGACTCAAGACTGCGGATGCTCTTATTTCACGTAACATTTTGGTTCCAGCTGGCTGCAGTTTATGCCATGATTTAAATGAAACTGTCTCTCACATTTTTTTCGAATGTGATTATGCTTTTTACATCCTTACAGAGGTTATACCTGGAATGAAAACTTTTCTTTTTAGGCCCACCATTTTGCAGGTTTTCGAATGGATTAAGTGTAATTACAAGGGGAACAAGAAGGTTAAAAACTTCTATTTAAATATCATCTGCTGTATTATCTACCACATATGGAAGGAGAGGAATGGTAGGAGATTTGGGCACATTTTTAATTGTCATAATTCCCTGATTCTTAATGTTAAGAGGAACATTTCAGAAAGAATAGCTAAATGGAAGAACTCTATGGATTATTTGAAACTTCTGTAATATGGATTGCGGCTACCATGTTGGCTATGTCTCTATACTCATCCAGTCGCTGCGAGCATTTTTTGAAGTCTTACCTGGACAATGATGAAGCTCCCGCTCTGGATCCCTTGGATGGTCTACGGGCAACTAGGGATTTCAGGATTTTTGTGTGCCTTAATATTTATAATCTGAGCCCAGGTTTTGATAGGCTTGGGAGCTCTCTTTTTTGGCAGAATTCCTTCTACAGGCTTAATTCTGGATATAATTTTGGTATACATGTTATCTGGTATACTTGTATTGGGGATCAAATTTTGTTTTTTAAATTCGGCAGCTAAGGCTGATAGGGTGATCAATGTAATAGGGTTTTCCTTTTGTTTTTGCAGTAGTTCTGCTTATGCATTTTTGTTCTTCTAGATTGCTACTGGGTAGTTGTGGCAGCAATCTATTTTTTCTTATGTATTCTTTCTTTTTATGAATGAAATGGGCTAAGGCCCCAATTTTTCCCAAAAAAAAATAAAATAAAATATCTATCATTTTTATAATAATTAAATTATCACATTTTACTTTTAGTTTGATTAAGAAATGTTAAATAGAAGAGGTTATGCAAAAGAACATAAATTAATTTTATAATAACATTATTAATTTTATAAGTTTTAATCACATATATTTAATGCACCTATAATTAAACTAATTTTTAAACATCTTTCCCATAATAACTTTATAATTAATTTTGTATTTTAGTAGGTGCGAACTGAAATAAAAGAGTCAAAATATGCTAAAATAAAATATTTTAATATTCTCAATTATATTAATCTTAATATAAATAAAAGCATTTTAAAATATATAATAATATATTTACATTATCAGATTTTTTTTTTCAAAGAAATATACGTCTAGCTGTTATCGGCTTCACACTTCATTCTTCATTTCCACGCGATAAAGAAACCAACGAAAAGGACCTCTTGACTTCCTGACTCCCAACGTAACTATAAGGACGGAGAATTCTTCGCTCCCTCCTCGGCCAACCCTTTCTCCGCCTCCATGAAGTCCAAACCTCTCACCCTCCTCTTCCTCCTCCTCCTCCTCTTCTCCATCTCCCCCTGCTCCAATGGCGAGACCGAAGCCGAGGCGCTTCTGCAATGGAAATCCACACTTCTTAATCCCACTTCCCTCTCTTCCTGGTCTTCCGCCAACTCCGCTTCACTCTGCAGCTGGAAAGGCGTCACTTGCAACTCCGGCGGCCGTATCACGGCCTTGAATCTCCCCAGCCTCGGCCTTAATGGCACGCTCGGCGAGTTCAATTTCTCCGCCTTAAGCGGACTTAACCAGCTGAATCTCAACAATAACCTCCTCTTCGGCCCCATCCCAACCAATATCTCCGCTCTCTCAAATCTAACCTTACTCGATCTCAGCAGTAACAGTTTCACCAGCATGCCGCCGGAGATCGGTAGTCTCTCGGAGATAAAGGAGCTTCTGTTGTTCCAAAACAATCTCGCCGATGCCATTCCTTACCAGCTCAGCCATCTTCGCAAGGTTCGTCGCATTGACCTCGGATCCAATTACCTCACCAACCCTTATTACAAGAAGTTTGAGGCCATGCCTTCGCTCGTCAATCTATCGCTCTCACTCAACTCTCTGGACGGAGAATTCCCTCCCTTTGTCCTTAAATGCACCAATCTTACCTATCTCGATCTCTCCGCGAACAATTTCTCCGGCCGAATACCGGATTCAATCGCAACAAATTTGATTAATCTGGAGCACTTGAACCTGAACGTTAATGCCTTCAGAGGTGAAATCCCAATTTTCCTTGCAAAGCTGCCCAGGCTCCGGCAGCTCAGCCTCGGGTCGAACTCTCTGACGGGAGGAGTTGATCCGATCATCGGCACCATGTCCAATCTCCAGGTATTGGAACTCTTCGGAAACTCTCTCGGTGGTCCGATTCCTTCTTCTCTCGGAAAACTAGGGAAGCTCGAGTATCTTGACTTAAATTTAGCTAATCTGAACTCCACCATCCCTTCAGAGCTTGGTTCTTGTACCAACCTCTCTTTTATAAATCTCTCCGACAACCAGCTCACCGGTGGCCTGCCGCCGTCTTTCTCGAATCTTACTAAGATGATGAACTTCGGGATATCGGGAACCTCACTCTCCGGCGAGATATCACCGGATTTGTTCACCAGATGGCCCGAGCTTGTTTCATTTCAGATTCAGAATAATAATTTCTCTGGGAATATTCCGGCGGAGGTCGGGCTGGCCACTAATATGACCTACTTGTTTCTCTACAACAACAACTTTACAGGATCAATCCCGCAGGAGATCGGCAACTTGATCAACTTGATTAAGTTGGATTTGTCGGTGAATTCGCTCACTGGACCAATCCCGAAAACAATTGGAAATCTGAAAAAATTGACTTCTCTAAGCCTCTTCTACAACAATCTCAACGGCACAATTCCGGCGGAGATCGGAAACTTGACGGCATTGCAGTCTCTTGACATCAACACAAACCAATTTGAAGGCGAGCTCCCAAACACCATCTCTCGGCTTGAGAACCTGCAGATGTTCTCCGTCTTCACCAATAAACTTTCCGGCCAAGTCCCTGGAGATTTTGGCCAGAACAGCTCATTGACAATCGTTAGTTTTTCAGACAACAGCTTCTTCGGCGAGCTACCTGCGAACCTCTGCAGCAGCCTCACGCTCCAGAATCTGACTGTAAACGTCAACAACTTCACCGGCCATCTGCCTTCTTGCCTCCGAAACTGTTCCCAGCTCATGCGGCTGCGTCTGGAAGGGAACAGTTTCGTGGGAGACATATCGCAGGTTTTCGGTGTTCATCCATTACTCGACTACCTGGATCTCACTGGCAATCAGCTAACCGGCACGCTCTCGCCGGAATGGGGGCAATGCCAGAATCTCACCTACCTTCACATCACAGAAAACAGCATATCCGGCGAAATTCCGGCCGAGCTTGGGGAAATCAGCAAACTACAAGATCTCAACCTGGCTTCCAACTTTTTGACAGGGAAAATCCCGGCAAAATTGGGAAATTTGATCTTGTTGTTCAAGCTCGACCTGAGCAACAATCTACTTTCCGGCGAGATTCCTAACCAGATCGGCAACATATTCAAGCTCGAGAACCTCGATCTATCAGAAAACAAACTAAGCGGCGAAATAACACCAAATCTTGGCTATCTAGGCCACCTGTTGCGGTTGGACCTGCATGGAAACGACTTATCGGGATCGATACCGTACCAGCTCGGCAACCTTGGTGCTCTGCAGACTTTGTTAGATCTCAGCAGCAACTTGCTCACGGGAAGCATCCCTTCGAATTTGGAAAAACTTACGGCACTTATTAATCTCAACGTCTCTCACAACTATCTCTCCGGCGAGATTCCGAAGCAGTTATCCAGCATGCGGAGCTTATCAACGGCGGACTTCTCTTACAACAACTTCACCGGCCCCATTCCCGTCGGACTAGCTGGCAACTCAACATTCGCCGGCAACTCACTGCTCTGTGGAAACCTGACTGGCTTGCCTTCTTGCTCAACCTCTGGCATTGGAACTCGAAAGACTAGCAACCATAAAAAGCTTATCATTGCCATTGTCATCCCGATAGCAGTATTATTTCTACTTGCCATAGCTTCAACAACGCTTATTTTGGTTTACTGCAAGAACAGGGAAAAGGAGATCTCTGATACGGGAAGCATAAGCGCGGAGAATGGCGCTGAACTGTCGTCGTTGATATGGGAAAGAGAAGGCAAGTTCTCATTTTACGACCTCGTGAACGCCACTGACAATTTCGACGATGTTTACCTCATCGGCGAAGGGGCCTTCGGAAGAGTATACAAGGCAGATCTTTCGTTCGGACAGGTGGTCGCGGTGAAGCGTCTCCACTTGGGTGACGCCGGCGACATCCTAAACGTCAATCGGAAGAGCTTCGAGAACGAGATCAGAGCATTGACCGAGGTGCGCCACCGGAACATAGTAAAGCTCCATGGATATTGCTCGAGAAAAGGGGCGATGTACCTTGTGTATGAGTATTTGAAAAGGGGGAGTTTGGGAAAGGTGCTGTACGGGGAAGAAGGGGAAAAGAATCTGGATTGGGCAAGAAGGGTGAAGATTTTACAGGGTATAGCTCATGCCCTAGCTTACCTCCACCATGACTGCAAACCTCCAATCCTCCACCGCGACATCACGGTGAACAACATCTTGCTGGACTATGATTTCGAGCCCCGGATCTCTGATTTCGGAACGGCGAAGTTGCTCGATCCTGCATCGACGAACTGGACCGCAGTTGCAGGCTCTTATGGCTACATGGCACCTGGTAATTCCATTTGCATCTCCATTTTCCAATGAAATGAAGTTCGTTTTGTCTCTTACAAATCCCTTTTTTGTCCGCAGAGCTTGCTTACACGATGAAAGTGACGGAGAAATGCGACGTGTATAGTTTCGGAGTGGTGACGTTGGAGGTGATGATGGGGAAGCACCCAGGGGAGCTGTTATCGTCGCTGCCATTGTTGTCGGGGAAGGACATACTGGTGAAGGAAATGCTGGACCAGAGGCTGACGCCGCCGACCGGTCAGTTGGCAGAGGAGGTGGTTTTTATTATAAAGGTGGCTCTTGCCTGCACACGAACCGGACCGGAGTCCCGGCCCGCGATGCGGCTCGTGGCACAGGAGCTTGCGGCTCGGACCCAGGCGTACCTAGCCGAGCCACTAGGAGCTATTACAATTAGCAAGCTAGCAAGGTTTTAGAAATGATTAAAGGCCCGTTTTGATGGCTATAATTTTTTTGTAAAGTTCATTATAAAGTTATTGTAGAGAAAATAGTTTTTTAGAAGTTGTCCTAAAAATAATTTGTTGTGGGCTATAATATACACTGCGATAGAGTTATAGTTCTCCGTCTTAGCGTGTTAAGGATATTCAGCTCACACACAAAGAACACAAAATCCTGAAAGGTGAAAAAACTACGGGGCCTAAGACAGTTGAAAATGATTCAACTAGAATTTGAGTTGAGTAAAATAGGCTGACGCGTCCTTGAGGGAGATTAGATTATAAATGTCAACAATATGATTGTAGTTTAGTGACAAATAGGGATGAAAGTCCGGCGTCACTTGGTGGTATGGCGGAAGTCTGGTCGTCTGTTGGTGGTCCGACGAAAGTCCCAACGTCAGTCGGTGATCTGGTGGAAATCTGGCGTCATGCAGTGATTCAGTGGAAGTCCAGCGGAAGTCTAGGCGATAGTTAGTGGTTTGGCAAAACTCTGATGTCCAGTAGTGGTCTGGTGGAACTCTGGTGTCCGGTGTTGGTACAATGAAACTTTGGGCATCAGGTGGTGGTCCAGCGGAACTCTGACGTCAGGTGGTGGTCTGGTAGAACTATTAGAGCTCCAAGGATAAATAAATACATTTCCTATGCTGCCTTTTATGTTTCCTAATGTACAGCTACTTAGCCCATATATACTTGTACTCTTTATTCATAACAGTAATAAGAAAGTTTTCTCTACTCTACAAATTACTCTTCTTCCTCCTTGGCCTTCGGAAGAAACTCCATGAATTTCTACATGGTATCAGACAAGGCTTAGAGATTCCGGCGACCTATGGCGTCCTCCACCACCTCCTCTCCGGCCGATCTTCATCAAGCCGACAACACCACGGCATCACCGGTTCTTTCCTCTTCTCTCAAATTCATCTTGTCTAATCTCAAGAACATCGTTCAAACTCCCCTATCTCCCGATAACTACCCATTGTGGAAATCCCAAATCTTGAAAATATGCAGAGCCAATGATTTCGATTGCTATCTTGATCCCGCCAGTCCCATTCCAGAAAAACTTCTAATTTCCTCTACCGATGAATCAAGATCCAATCCTGCGTATAAACAATGGGTTCTCAATGATCAAAATCTTGCCGCTGCTATATGCTCCACTATATCGGCCTCTATTCTTCCCTATGTTCTTGATCTTGACTCCACATCCGCCATTTGGACGGTCCTTCACACCCGATTCCAATCCTCTAACAGATCGCAAGTCATTCAATTAAAGAATGAACTCTATCACACCTCTCTTCAAAACGCCACCATGCTGCAATATCTCAACACCATCAAATCGCTTGTTAATCGCATTGCTGCAGCTGGTTCGCAGATCGATAGCGAAGACATCATTCATCATATTCTCAATGGGCTTCCTCCGGCGTATCAATCGTTTAAAACGACCATACGAACAATGACGCAATCTTTAAGTCTCGACCAACTCTACTCGCTTCTCATTAGCGAAGAGATTCACATTGCGTCTGATACGGCCCGATTTGCCCAGCAAAACTCGGCTGACACTGCTCTGTTTTCCGCTCGAGGTAGAGATCGACGTGGCAAGAATCGGCCTACAGGTTCAAGAACTCCTTCCTCGCAGCCGCCAACAATCTGTCAGATCTGTTTCAAACATGGCCACACTGCAGCGGAGTGTTGGCACCGACTAAATGCCCAATATGTGCCGGCAGCTCAGTCTCAAACTAACAAAGCCCTTGCAGCCACGTCCACACAGCCATCGACCGAGTGGTATCTTGATTCCGGGGCATCGTCACACATGACCAAATCTTTTGACAACCTGTCGGTCTCTACTCCTTATCAAGGCTCTGACGGTATCATCATTGGAGACGGGAGTTCTGTTAGTATAGCCCACTCTGGCAATGGCTTGCTACCAACTCCCTCCCGTAAGTTAACACTATCTCACATTCTTCACACACCTCAGTTGCAATACAATTTAATTTCTATCTCTCAATTAACTCGTGATAACAATATCTCCATCATATTTGATCCTAACGGATTTGTTTTGAAGGACTTGACAACTCATCAAATCCTACTTAAAGGACCTTGCAAGAACGGTCTCTACCCTCTTCATACGTCGGTAGACTCATCCTCCAACACTGCGCTCCTCACCACTAAACAACGGGCTTCTCTCTGGCATGACCGTCTGGGTCACCCGAACCAGAAAACTCTTACTCGTATTGCTGAGGTCTATCCTCAATTAGGCATTCATAATAATCATGTAACTTGTCACTCTTGCAAAATCAATAAAGCTCACAAACTGCCGTTCGACATTTCTACTAGTCGTACTCGAAATGCTCTTGCCTTAATTCACTCTGATGTATGGGGTCCTGCACCCTCTCCGTCTCATACTGGTTTTCTGTATTATGTTATTTTTATCGACAACTTTTCTCGCTACACCTGGATTTATCCGTTACGACATAAAAATGATGTTATTTCTGCGTTTTCTAATTTTAAAACTCATATAGAACAAGAGCTCAATTCTAAAATTAAAGTTTTTCAATCCGACGGCGGTGGTGAGTATATCAACACGCAATTCACTCGATTACTTCAATTGCATGGTATACAACACAGGATCTCTTGTCCTTACACCCCAGAACAAAATGGTGTATCCGAAAGAAAGCATCGGCACATAGTTGAGATGGCAAGAACATTGACTCATACAGCTTCATTACCGATAGCTTATTGGCCAGATGCCATGCTTACGGCTGTACATCTCATTAACAAACTGCCGAATTCTGCTGTCAACCACATCTCACCTCATGCTATGCTCTACGGCAGCAATCCTGACTACACGCACCTTCGTATTTTTGGCTGCGCATGCTTCCCGCTCATACCTTCTGCGCAACGACACAAACTACAACCAAAAGCTCATCAGTGTGTTTTTCTCGGATACTCGGACACATACAAAGGATATAAATGTCTTCATTCAGATACAAACAAGATATCATATTCTCGTCATGTCACGTTTGATGAACACTATTTTCCATTTGCAGATAACAAGAAGTCCTCTGTCGCCTCGCAAGATCAACCTTCACCTCTGTTTCTCACTCAGGTCTCGACTATTCAACAAACCAAGACATCAATGAATACGGCATCTCACTCACTGTCCGGCAATACTCAAACTATTATCCCACCCGAAATGCCTGAGCACACAAATTCGCCCAGCCAATCTATTTCTATCCGAACACACACCACGTCTCAACCAACACATCATATGGTAACAAGAGGTAAAACGGGCCATTTAAAGCCCACTGTTCGTTTCAATTTATTTCATACTAATGCTACCACAGATGAACCAACGCCACCTACTTCATACACTGAGGCAAGCAAGTTTCCAGAATGGCGCAAAGCTATGGCCGAAGAATTCTTCGCATTACAGACGCAGGGCACATGGAGTCTTGTTATTCCGCCTTCAACAGCATCCGTTCTTGGATGCAAGTGGACCTACAGAATTAAGTTTCACTCGGACGGCTCCATTGCCAAACACAAGGCTAGACTCGTTGCACAGGGAAATCACCAGGAGTACGGGCTCGATTACACTGAAACATTCAGCCCGGTGGTAAAACTACCGACAATTCGTATTCTTCTCACTGTGGCCCTTCACCATGACTGGCCCATCCATCAATTTGATGTTGCCAACGCTTTTCTACATGGCAAGCTCACAGAAACCGTCTACATGACTCAACCAAGAGGTTTCGAAGATGACACTCATCCCAACACGTATGTCTACTCCACAAAGCAATCTACGGGCTGAAACAAGCCCCCAGGCAATGGTATAACACGCTTACCTCTTATCTGGTTGAGCTCGGCTTCACGCATAGTACATCTGATCCCTCTCTTCTTATTTTTCGCAAAGGCAAAATTTATCTTTTCTTAATTATCTATGTTGATGATCTTCTATTTATAGGAAATAACCAAACCGAGATTGGACGAATCATATCCCAACTACAGCAACGATTTCAACTGAAAATTCTTGGCCAAGTAAACTCGTTTCTCGGCATCAACATCTCCAAACACACAGCATCATATTTTCTCTCCCAAACTTCATACGCACGCTCCATACTACAGACTGCTCAACTTCACCATTGCAAGCCGCTATCCAATCCTACCTGCACCAAATTACCGCAGTCGTTTACGCCAGATCCTGTGCTTGACGACCCAGTCATGTATCGTCGCATTATAGGCTCACTTCAGTACCTAACACTAACTAGACCGTACATATCGTTCAGTCTAAACTTGCTATCCCAGAACATGCACTCTCCTCAACCGCAGCACACTTATCTCCTCAAACGTCTACTACGTTATCTTCAAGGTACGCTAACTCATGGCATTCCAATACTGAAATCTGACTTGCATTTATCTGCTTATTCGGATGCAGATTGGGCAGGAGACCCCGTCTCTCGGAAATCAACATCAGGATACTGCTCCTACCTCGGCAAAACTTTGATCTCATGGACGGTAAAGAAGCAAACCACAGTAGCCCGCTCATCCACTGAATCTGAGTATAGGTCTCTCGCTGCTCTCACCGCCGACATAATCTGGATCAGACGTCTTCTAGAAGATTTCGGCATTCCTCAACTGCATCCAACCGATCTATACTGCGACAACACCTCAGCGATTGCCTTGGCCAACAATCCGGTGTTTCACGCATGTACTAAACATATTGAGATAGATCACCGGTTTGTCAGGGATCACATTCAGCAAAGAAACATTCGGATTCTTCCCATCAGCACGAAGGATCAGCTAGCAGATATCTTAACGAAGCCTCTATCTACACCTCGCTTTCATGAACTTCGTCTAAAACTGAATGTCACGCACGCACCATCAGTTTCAGGGGGGATATTAGAGCTCCAAGGATAAATAAATACATTTCCTATGCTGCCTTTTATGTTTCCTAATGTACAGCTACTTAGCCCATATATACTTGTACTCTTTATTCATAACAGTAATAAGAAAGTTTTCTCTACTCTACAAATTACTCTTCTTCCTCCTTGGCCTTCGGAAGAAACTCCATGAATTTCTACAAGAACTACGGGCGTCAGATGATGGTCCGGCGGAACTCCGGCATCAGGTGGTGGTCCGGCGGAACTCTAGCATCAAGTGGTGGTCGACAGAACTCTGAGCTTCAGGTGATGGTCCGGTGGAACTCCGCCGTCAGGTGGTGGACCGGCAGAACTTCGATGTCAGGTGACCGAGGAGGAGCAAGGGGATAAGTGTGATCTCTGATCTCTATTGTTTCCTTTTGCTTGGGTTCTTTTGGATTAAATGTCTATAGTAATTTTGTGTTTTAGAAACAATAACAGGAAAATTTATGGTGAAATCTGAAAAAATGGCATCTTATTTCATTAATTAATATTTTTTTTTGTTTTTAAATTAAAAAATAAGAATTCTAATTGTATTTTGATTTTAATCAATATTAATTATTTATTTTTGAATTATAAAATTTATAATTCAAAATATAAAGATGTTATTATGAATATTTTATAAGAATGTATGAAATATATGTTTAGTTTTGAGAATGTTAAGATTTAATTTTGATTTTAAAGGGTGAATATTAGATAATTTTATTATAATTTTCATTTAGAGTTATACTATGTCTTGAAATTATCATTATGTACATGCAAACTTTCATTCATTAACATTATTATGTCATGGCCAATAGATGAATAATATA
Source organism: Dendrobium huoshanense (assembly GCA_016618105.1). Lineage (NCBI taxonomy): Eukaryota > Viridiplantae > Streptophyta > Magnoliopsida > Asparagales > Orchidaceae > Dendrobium > Dendrobium huoshanense. The sequence goes on along the minus strand of CM028343.1, from coordinate 36,518,516 downwards.
TTTTTGAGGACTTTCTTTAGTATCATCTTTTTTTTCCATTTAAATTTATTAATTATTAAATTATATAAAAATATTTCTATTAGGTTTTCTATCATTTTTAATTAAATTATATATAATATTGTTGGATATTTGTTCTTAGATTTAGAATTGCTTTTAGTATTAAGTTTCTTGTTTGGCATGTATGGCTAATAGTGTAGCTATTTGTATAGCTTTAGGAGGCTATATATAGGAGCTCTTTAGGCTGTAATTGTGGGCCAAGAAGAAATAAAGAATTTCTGCATCTCTCTCTTGTTCTTCCCTCTCCTCCTCCTCAAGAAGCTCATGTAGGAAGTGCTTCTTCCTCTCTAAAGAGCAAGGATTCTACAAATATTAATATATTATGACAAGGTTTGTATCAAACAGGAACTAAGCTTTTTATCAAGCTTATTCATGAGCTTTAAACAATGTTATTCATGAACATAAATGAGGTGTGCATATAATTGTTCAAGCTTGTTTCATTACTTAAATAAAGCTATTACAAACGAGTTTTAGGCTTCATTTGGGACGGCTTTTTTACTGTTTCTTAGCAGTAAACAAACCGTCCCAAACGAAGCCTTAATTGAGCCGAGCGCTGATTAGCTTTTCGGACGCTCGTTTCATCTGCAACCCTAAATATTTCCACACTAAAAGCTTAGTTTGGATTCCATGTTTTATTTGCTTCAACTTCAAGAAAAACAAATTGGATCCTAAACCACAATTTGATTATCTACAATTTTAAACACTAAATTGTTTTTTTTTTTATAATATTACTCATATTATTTAATTGATATTTATGATTCCAAGCATTAAAATTTTGAAGGGGCCCAAATTAAATATTTTAATAAAATTTATATTTTTAATAAAAAAAATTTGATATCTAAAAATATCTTAAATTTAAGTGGGGCTATATGCCCTTTCATGTGCTCTTGAAAGAATGAAAGGGATTACATTGGATCCTTTATATTCATGCATGAAGTAAAATAGTTAGTAGTGTATAAAATATATATTTAAGTATTTTTATTATAAACATTTTGAAAGAAACAAATGTTTTTTTTATAACCATAACCCTAAAAATTTTATATTTTTATTGATAATTTTTATTCCAATATATTTGAATTTTTGAACTTGTTTAAGCCCTTGTTCAAGCATTTGATTTGGGTTCATTTGGATTCGAAGCAAATCATTTTTGAAGTCATTAAGTTGGCCGCATCATAACGTTCAGTTTGACTTTAAATTCATTAAAATATGAGGTCTATTGATCCCGAATTTAAACTTTTAGGAAGGGCTATAACATTTTATACAATTGGTTATGAAGTTATTGTCTAGAAATTAATTTCGCTAATATGTTTGTATAGAGTAGTTTTCTGCCACAGAAATTTCTAAAAATAGTAAGAAAACAGTAAGAAAATAATAGCCAAATAAAATTGCGTCGGCTATATTAAAAACAAATTAACTAGAAAGTTGCTCCAAACATATGCTTAATTTTAGTTTTAGAAGACAAATTTTGGTACAACAACATGATTTTTTGTTTTCATCATTTGCATCCTATTAATAGTAGAATTTTGGCCATTCAAAAATATTTTTTGAAGTTATTTAAATATTTTTACTTAAATTTTATTATAATTTATTTATATGAAGACCGCATGAAATTAAAACTATTCAATTAAAATATTAATATTTTGACTATTCTGTTTGGCAAAGCCTCAAAAATATAAATAAAGCAAGTCAGTGAAGACGGCCGCAAAGCTATTTTTAAACATCAACGCGCTTAGAACTGATACGTTGACTGATATGATGCAGTGTTTGTTAGAAATAATAAATGATCTGATATGATAAACTCATAATGATATGAATTAAGAAATTAAGATTTGGGTTTATGGGATTAGGTTGGATTCGAGTTCAAAATTTTGACTTGATTAAATTTTAGGTCGTGTTCAGGTTCACTCAAAAAACACAAAATTGACTTTAAATTTGTCAATTATTATGCGGTTTTTGGTTGAGCTGGTCGGGTTTAGGTTAAACCAGTTGTGCCGATCCAAAACATATGTATGATCAAGTTGTAAATGGGTTAATCAAGTCGAGTTTGGGCAAAGTTGAGTACGAATCAAGCATTTTTAACTCATAATAAATGAGCTAGTTTTAGCTCAAGTAAATTTTGGTCGGTTCAACTTTGACTCAAGCTGGAATCTAAATCATCAACTCAAATTGACACACCTAGAATGAGCTATGTTGGTTTGCAATGACTAAATGAAAAGTTTGAATGTGGTACTATGGATCACTATAAAGCCATGAATCCCTAATATGTGCTATAAATGAGAAGAAGACAATAATTTTATTGCCCTTGATATCTTATTTTGAGTATTTAGATTAGCTTGGGACAGAATATTTATTGTCAGCAGTGATAAAGTTTTACATCATAATGATTCTTCTTATTTGTCTTCATGCAAAATGAAAGAAGAATTTGGAAACTCGTATGAACATTCTAGACTCTTCTATGAAGGTCTAATGATGATCATTAATCCCATGGACTTCTATATTGGAATGATGAAAAACTACGATCCACCTGTTTTCAACCTTTGTTTGATGATTGTTCTGGTTAGAGGTGTAAGTGAGTCGAGCCGGTTGTACCTTAACTCGTTAATGAGCTCACAAGTCGAGCTTATTGAGACGTGAGCTCAAACTTGAGCCTATAGCCAAGCTCATATATTATACGAGATTAAGCTTGAGCTCAACTACGCTTGGCTCGTAATTTGTCAAGCCGCTCATTTACATTAAAATATATTTAAAATTATACTAAATATTTTTAATTATTTTATGAGTCTAGCTCGAGCTTAATAATTTAGCAAGAGTTGAAAAAGCTTAGTTCAATTAGGCAGATACTCGACTAAACTCAAGTCATTTACACCCCTAGTCTTGATGATGTATAGTCCTTTTGCTGACCTTGTCCTTGCTAATGATTTCAGCATACATCGAAGCTTGCGGTGCGACATATGTGGTCCAATTTTAAGAGATTTGCGATGACAGTTAAGAGATTGATTGGGTGGGTTGATTGGGTTATGTAATCCGACAATCTCCCCTTATAAATATATTTCTTAGATATAATGAATTAAGCAAAGATTAGATAAAGAAATCTCAAAAAGTTGGGATATGTTCAATGATGATGATATCAGACCAAGAAATATTATTTTTATCTAGTAACTTACCATATGGCACTATGTTACAAGGGATATTGATTGTAAACTCTCTTGATTACTTAGATTTTTTTAAGATCCAATGCATCAAGCATTAAATATGAGTAATATTGGATTCCTAGATCATAACTGTTTTAGAAACCAAATCGAGCCAGGGCCAATTACCAACTCAAAAACTAACACCTGAAGCAGTCTTTTCCTTTTTTTTTTTTTTTGTTCCAAACAATTCTATCTGGCTTCCAAACAATTTTAAAATTATGTAATATATTATATATGTATGAATTTTATTTATTTTGTAGTCTTAAAATTCTTAGAATTATGAAATTTTTAAGATTAAATTGGCATTATTATTTTATTAAATTTTTATAATATTATTATTTATTACGTCATTTGATTCGACCACGATTCAATCGGTCGAACCGTAAACCTCTCCTTCTTCCAGTTCGTTGTCTGGTCCGATTTTCACAACCTTGATTTTAACAACTACATTCCATTAATTCATTCGTGGCGTTGTGATGCAGTGCACGTTAGTTATATTGAAGAGCGGGACACCTGATGCTTCCTCAACGGTTTACTGACAACCACTTACTATCTACGTTTTTCTTACACGTGCTTTAGTTTTTATTTTATTTTCATAGTATTTTCTGATCCGTTAATGATGGCCTTTTGAGCTTTCTAGAAGCGGCCTTTATAGGGAGATTGGCTGAGGAAGAAGAGGGCCAATCATTTTTTGATACTTCTCAATTTACTATAGCAACAGAGATATCCCTGAATATACAGGATCCTTCAGTCCGGTACTGTGTTCTTTGCATCCTCTGTTTTAATTCCTCCTTGCAGGTGCTTCTTGTGTTGAAGGAACAGACGACCAGTTCGCACGCAGCAGAGGTTTCTCTTGGGCTACACCAGGTTGGTATCAGAGCCTTGCTTGTTGAGAGAATGGCAGATCGTGGCAAAGAACCTATCACCGAGGAAGTGCGAAGTCTTGACGCACTTTGGGCAAACCAAAAAAATTTGGATCACCGGCTTGATGATCTGTCGGCCGATTTACAGAAGCTCGCTGTGGACATACGCCATGAGTTCAATCTCATTCGGGCGAGACCACCGCCGTTTCATCCACCAGTAGCTGAGCCGCAGGGTGTCCGGCCGTTAAGGCGTAGAGGCGTGACTGCAGCCAAACCTTTCCGTAATGCTCCGACGGTTATGCAAGATTTCTCAGACTCGGAGGAAGAGTTGCCATTCCAGCGTGAAGCGGACTTCCTGGAATCAGAAGATGCTGAAGATGAAATTCCGTATAGAGGCGAATGTCCTAGATATCGTAGAGCCTTTCATCATCGTTTACCGCACAATGAATTCAAGGCTAAGCTAGATATCCCTTATTTTGACGGACGAATGCATATCGAAGACTACTTGGATTGGGAAAAAGCAGTGGAAAATTTCTTTGAATACATGGAGGTTCCACCGGACAAGCAAGTTCGGTATGTCGCCTGTCGTTTGAAAGGCGGAGCTAGTGCTTGGTGGGTGCAACTGTTACAAATGAGGCAACGGGAAGGAAAAGGAAGCGTGCGAGGCTGGAGCCGCATGAGACAACTCTTGAGAGCTCAATTCTTGCCCACAGACTATGAACAAATCTTATACATGAGGTATCAACATTGTTCTCAAGGTAGCCGATCCGTGAGTGACTACACGGAAGAATTCCAGAGGTTATCCACAAGAAACAATCTCAACGAGTCTGCTACTCATTTAGTAGCCAGGTATATTGGGGGATTAAAAGATAGCATCCAAGACCGTTTAGAATTGAATTCTGTATGGTCAATGGCCCAAGCGGTTAATCTAGCAATGAAGGTGGAAATGCAGCAAACTAGACAATTCAAAACATCTCAAAATCGGCGGCATTGGCAGGAGAACGCTACCTCGGGGAAGGGCAGTAATTCTGGTGTTAAGTCTGTAACTCCAGCAGGGTCATCTGTTCAGACCCAATGTAATATTTCAAACTGCTCCAGTATCGTCCAGGACGATCTGGGATCGTCCTGGGACGATCAGTGTATTTTCAGCTCCAGATTTTGCCAGAATTTGCTCTAAGTGTTTTCCTGTAGGGATCGTCCAGGCCGATCGAGGTATCGTCCCGGGACGATCAGTGGATGGCACAAGTCAGTGAGTAGGGGTTTTTATCACCTATGAATAGTAAACATCGTCCTGAAAAATCGTCCCTGAACGATGGGATTTTGGTCTGATCGTCCAGGCCGATCTGGACGATCGGCCAGGCCGATCTGAAGAAGATTTAAGGCAAATCAGCTCATTTGAAGAGAGAGAAAAAGATTTTTATAAAAATATCTGATTTTTCGTCTGAGGAGAGAGAAAAAGAGGATTTTGGAAAAGTTGATTTCGGGAAGACGCGGAGCCATTTTCGAGCGAAGTAACTGTTGAAGAATTTGCTGTGCTCGAGGTAAGGCACATACCGTCTTTCTCAATTTTCAGTTCCGTCGCGGTTGGCGGTATTTTTCTGTCCGGATTTCGTTTTCGTTACGGTTTTTCGTCCGTATCTTTCGATTGGTTCAGTTTTTACCGCGTAAGTTTCTGTATATCGTTGCCGTGCCGGGTGTGCACGTTTTGACTATATTTTGAAGATTTTCGTCCGGGTGTTTTTGATTCGACTGTATTTTTAGTCGACCGGAATTTTCTGTGAAATCGTAAATTCTCTGTGCAGTAGAATAAATGTTCTGGAATGTGATTATCTATGTTATGTGCGAATTCGGTAAATTTTCTTTGCAGGAATTTTTGTGTAAATTCTGTATACTGCCGTTGTGCTGCCCGATTTTCGGGTAATTTCTGAAATGTCCGAATTTCTTCTGATTTGAAATGCTATGTGTATAAGCTATAAAAAGGGAGTTATAAGGGGCCTGAATCCTATGAGATTCAGTTAGTGAAACGGGAAATCTGAAATGAGCTCAAATCTGAAATCTGATATCTGTTCTGTTCCGGATCCGATGAATTTTGTTTTGGTGCTATAAGCACATCTGTTTTGGTGCCGTGAGCACAAAGGGAGACATAAGGGGCCTGGATCCTATGAGATTCAGTCAGTGTCTGGGAAGGGAGGCATAAGGGGCCGGAATCCGTAGAGATTCCGTCAGTGTCAGGGCATTTAGTTATATGTATCTGTTTTGTTTTCTGTATCTGTTCTGTTCTGTACGAAATTGTGATTCTGATACGATATGCTCCGTACGATTCTGATTTCTGAATTCTGATTCTGACTCTGTTGATTTGTTCTGATATGATCTGTACGATTCCGATTCTGATTTGATATCTGTCCGTATAAGTTCTGATTTCCGATTCCGTTCCGATTTCTGATCTGATTTCTGTCTGATGAGTTTGGTTTTGGTTTCTGAGAATTTAGATTGGTGGTTTGTTGCTTTGCTGAGCTGTTGAGCTCACCCTTGCTTTCTGGTGGTTTTCAGGTTCTGGGAAGGGCAAGGAGGTCCAGGATTAGTTTCAGAGTCTGATCCGATTAGGTACTTTTGTACTTTTGATTTTTTGTACAGTCATGGCTTTTCTGTTCTTTCTTTCTTTCTGTCGAAAGCCATGCACTGTTCTGTAGATGATTATTTTGAGGAAATGAAAAGATAGATGTTTTGTTCCGGTGCATTTGATGTTTTTAGTAGCTCTGTTGTTCTGTGTTTTTCTGTTGAGTTAAGAATTTGGAAGATCAGTTCAGTAACCTAATCCAAAGCCAGATCCTGGATAAGCAAGTTTAGTAAGCGCGCTCGTCGCGATCCGGCTCGGGCGGGATCCGTCCCCGTCGGGTCGGGTCGTGACAAGCTTTTGTGGTATCAGAGCACTGGTTTTGGAAACAGGTCGAATTGTAAAACAGAGCTCTAGGATGTGATCAGTAAGTCTGTCTGGGAGGTAGTTTTGGGTCGTTTGGCTTTTTATTGTGTTGTTTTTGTGTTGTTTTTGTGATAGTTTTCCGGATTTTTTGGATTTTTCTGTATGGATCAGCCAGACCCAGACATGACAGACGGTCAGAGTGACGATCAGGCAGCACCAGTGGGGAGTACAGCCCCAGTGGTCGGTGCTGATACGCTTTCACAGTTTGCGTCACTTGTTGCTCAGATGATGAGCGAGACCCAGAGCAGAGCTTCTACTGTTAGATCTGAGGATATTGACCGACACCTGCAGTTATTTTTGAGGTTGAAGCCTCCGAGGTTTGAGGGCGCTGTTGAGCCCAGAGCTGCTGAGGAGTGGCTGAGGAGATTAGAGAAGACTTTTGACGGGATGCAGTGTCCTGCAGACAGGAAGGTTCCGTTGGCTGTTTTTCTGTTGGACGGAGAGGCTGAGCACTGGTGGGATGGCCAGCAGGCAGCCAGATTTCAGGGCAGATTGAACTCTTTGATCACTTGGGAAGAGTTCACTGAAGTGTTCAGAGATTGGTTTGTTCCCCCTTCTGCACGACAGCAGATGCAGGAGAGTTTTCTGAGGCTGGTTCAGGGGAGCAAGACGGTGATGCAGTACGAGGCTGAGTTTACTGCATTAGCCAGGTACGCTCCGCAGCTGGTTAGCACGTCTGCTGAGAGGTGCTACAGGTTTCTGAGAGGCTTACGAGACACTTTGAGGCAGCCTTTGATACCGTTCCGGATTACTGATTTCTCTGAGCTTGTGGAGCGAGCTCGTCTGATTGAGAACGACATGACGACTACTCAGCAGCGGTGGTCTGCGAGTAGGAAGAGGTTTGGAGGTGATACTTCTGGCAGTGGTTCCTCTGGGAAGAGGAGATTTGTTCCTGGTTCTGGATCTGGAGATTCCAGAAGGAGCGGAGGATCGTCTGGTACTGCTACCAGTACGACTGGTTCTGGATCTGTCAGTTCGGCACCTGTGTGCCAGAGTTGTGGACGGCGACACCATGGCCAGTGCTACAGGATAGCTGGTCTTTGTTTCAGATGCGGTCAGCCGGGACATAGGATTGCAGAATGTCCACAGATGGGATATGATCAGCGATCTGAGGGTTTAGTCAGACCTGTTGGTTCAGCAGCAGGAAGACCGAGGACTGTTCCTCCACGTCCTGAGGGATTTGCTGGTAGAGGTGGTGGTTCTAGTTCTGCACCACGGAGACCACCTACGATTCAGAGGGAGCAGAGTAGTTCTGTTGCTTCAGCTCCTGTTCCAGTTCAGCCACGAGTTTACAGCCTGAGTCAGCAGGAGGCTCGTGATGCTCCGGATGTTGTGACAGGTACGGTTTACATTTCTGATCAGCCCTGTCGTGTTTTGTTTGACTCTGGAGCGAGTCATTCTTTTCTGTCCGAGCATTGTTTTGAGCTTTTACATTTGGATTCGATGGTTTTACCGGTTTCTTTGTCTGTGATTTTACCGGCTGGGAATCCATTGATTGCTCGACAGTTTTGTTTGTGTGAGATCGAGATTTTTGGCAAGAAGTGGAAATCGAGTTTGATTCGATTGCCGATTTCTTCGTATGATGTGATTCTGGGAATGGATTGGCTGAGTCGGTATGAGGCTCAGATTGACTGTCTGAAGAAGCAAGTGAGTTTGCTTGTGGCTGGAGAGAGAGTTGTATTTCAGGGATTACGAGGTGTTCTCTCCAGTCTGATTTCTGCGTTGGAGGTGAGCAGAATGTGGAAGAAAGGATATCCAGTATTTTTGGCTTCGGTGCGGGATCTGAACCTGGAGGTTGGTTCTGTTTCTGAGATCCCTGTGGTACGGGAGTTTGTGGATGTTTTTCCTGAGGAGTTGGTTGGTTTACCTCCGGATAGAGATGTGGAGTTCTCTATCGATGTTTTTCCGGGTACCGCTCCGATATCGAAAGCTCCGTACAGGATGGCACCGAAAGAACTTTCTGAGTTGAAAGTTCAGCTTCAGGAGTTGGTTGACAGAGGATTTGTACGTCCTAGTGTTTCTCCTTGGGGAGCACCAGTTCTGTTTGTGAAGAAGAAGGACGGTACACTCCGTATGTGTATTGATTACAGAGATTTGAACAAGGCCACGATCAAGAACAAGTATCCTTTGCCTCGGATAGACGACTTGTTTGATCAGCTTTCCGGATCTTCGGTATTTTCGAAGATTGATTTGAGATCCGGATATTATCAGGTAAAGGTGAAGGAATCTGATGTGGTGAAGACTGCTTTCAGTACTCGGTACGGGCACTACGAGTTTTTGGTTATGCCTTTTGGGGTAACCAATGCGCCTGCGATTTTCATGGATCTGATGAACCGAGTATTCAGGGCGTATTTGGATCAGTTTGTGATCGTCTTCATTGACGATATTCTGGTATATTCTGCATCTGAGGATGAGCATGCCAGACACTTGAGGATTGTGTTGGAGACTCTGAGGAGGCATCAGCTGTATGCCAAGTTCTCCAAGTGTGAATTCTGGCTGAAGAGCATTTCATTTCTGGGGCATGTGATTAGCGGAGAAGGTATTTCTGTAGATCCCCAGAAGATTCAGGCGGTTGCTGATTGGCCAAGGCCGACTACGGTATTTGAGGTACGTAGTTTCTTGGGCATGGCCGGGTATTACAGGAAATTTGTGAAAGGATTTTCACAGATTTCGACTCCTCTGACGAGACTGACTCAGAAGTCATTTCCTTTTGTTTGGACACCGGAGTGTGAAGCTAGTTTTCAGAGACTGAAGGAGTGTTTGACTTCAGCTCCAGTGTTGGCACTTCCGTCAGGTACGGAAGGTTTTCAGGTGTTCAGTGATGCTTCACTGAAAGGACTGGGATGTGTCCTGATGCAGCATGGTCAGGTAATTGCTTACGCTTCGAGACAGTTGAAACCACATAAGAAGAATTACTCGACACATGATCTGGAGTTAGCTGCAGTTGTTTTTGCTTTGAAGATTTGGCGTCATTACCTGTATGGCGTCACATGTGAGATGTTTACTGATCATAAGAGCCTGAAGTACATTTTTACTCAGAAGGATTTGAATCTGAGACAGAGGAGGTGGCTCGAGTTGATCAAGGATTATGACCTGACTATTCAGTATCAGCCTGGGAAGGCGAATGTGGTAGCAGATGCTTTGAGCAGGAAGTCTTCTGGATTATCAGGTATTCAGCTTACCTGTGATGACTTTCTGAGTCGTGATTTGGAAAGATTGCAGTTGAAGGTGATTTCCTCCAGTGATTTGGAGTTGGCTCAGATGAGTATTCAGTCTTCTTTGGAAGCAAGGATTCAAGAAGCCCAGAAGTCAGATTCTGATTATTCGAAGTTGCTAGCTCAGATTGGATCTGGTAAGACTCCTGAACTTCGAATTTCTGATTCTGGTGCTATTTTCTGTAAGAACAGGTTGTGGGTACCTGTGTTTGGAGATTTGAGGCGGGAGATTCTGTATGAATCTCATCATTCAGGCTACACTGTTCATCCAGGCAGTGGTAAGATGTACGCTGATATGAAGCTTTTGTTCTGGTGGCCTGGGATGAAGAAGGATGTAGCAGAGTTTGTGTCGAGATGCGAAGCCTGTCAGTTGGTGAAGGCAGAGCATCAGCGACCAGGTGGACTGTTGCAGTCGTTGCCTATCCCTGAGTGGAAATGGGAGGAGGTAACGATGGATTTTGCGATGGGTTTTCCTCGATCACGACAAGGACATGATGCTATTTGGGTAGTTGTGGATCGATTGACGAAGTCAGCCCATTTTCTTCCGATCAGACAGACGGATTCAGTTGAACGCTTGGCACAGATTTATGTGAAAGAGATAGTCAGATTGCACGGTGTGCCTCGTGTGATTGTATCTGATCGAGATGGACGGTTTACTTCCAGACTTTGGAAAGGCATTCAGCAAGGCTTGGGTACGAAACTGCATTTCAGTACAGCCTTTCATCCTCAGACCGACGGACAGTCTGAGAGGACTATTCAGGTACTGGAAGATCTGTTGAGACTTTGTGTTCTGGACTTTAGCGGAAGCTGGGAAGATCATATTCCGCTGATTGAGTTTGCTTATAACAACAGTTTTCAGTCCAGTAACGGTATGGCACCGTACGAGGCTCTGTATGGTAGGAAGTGCCGTACTCCTTTGACTCTGACGGAGGTCGGAGATAGGCAGGCTTTGGGGGCCACTTTTGCTGATGAAACTGCTCAGAAGGTCAGTTTGATAAAAGAGAGATTGAAAGCCGCTCAAGATCGTCAGCAGAAGTATTACAATCAGAAGCACAGATTTGTTGAGTTTCAGGTTGGTGACTTGGTGTATGTCAAAGTCAGCCCGATGAAAGGTGTGAGCAGATTTGATCAGGTAAGCAAGCTTAGTCCAAGGTATGTTGGACCCTTTGAAATTTTGGAAAGAATTGGAAAAGCTGCTTACAAGTTATTGCTTTCTGATTCTATGCCTGATGTACATAATGTGTTTCATGTATCCACTCTGAGGAAGTGGGTATCCGACTCTGGGAAGAAGGTATCAGCTGAGGAGGTTGAGATTCAGGAGAATCTGGCGTACAAGGAAGAGCCAGAGCTTATTTTAGCGTACGACGTCCGAAAGTTAAGAAATAAAGAGATTCCGATGGTTAAAGTCCAGTGGAAGCACCGGACTGCACGGGAAGCAACGTGGGAAAAGGAGTCTGATATGAGACGGTCGTACCCGTACTTGTTTTGACTGCGTTTGGATTGGATAATGTCGAGGACGACATTTTTCTGAGTTGGGGAGATTGTAATATTTCAAACTGCTCCAGTATCGTCCAGGACGATCTGGGATCGTCCTGGGACGATCAGTGTATTTTCAGCTCCAGATTTTGCCAGAATTTGCTCTAAGTGTTTTCCTGTAGGGATCGTCCAGGCCGATCGAGGTATCGTCCCGGGACGATCAGTGGATGGCACAAGTCAGTGAGTAGGGGTTTTTATCGCCTATGAATAGTAAACATCGTCCTGAAAAATCGTCCCTGGACGATGGGATTTTGGTCTGATCGTCCAAGCCGATCGTCCGGCCTGGACGATCGGCCAGGCCGATCTGAAGAAGATTTAAGGCAAATCAGCTCATTTGAAGAGAGAGAAAAAGATTTTTATAAAAATATCTGATTTTTCGTCTGAGGAGAGAGAAAAAGAGGATTTTGGAAAAGTTGATTTCGGGAAGACGCGGAGCCATTTTCGAGCGAAGTAACTGTTGAAGAATTTGCTGTGCTCGAGGTAAGGCACATTCCGTCTTTCTCAATTTTCAGTTCCGTCGCGGTTGGCGGTATTTTTCTGTCCGGATTTCGTTTTCGTTACGGTTTTTCGTCCGTATCTTTCGATTGGTTCAGTTTTTACCGCGTAAGTTTCTGTATATCGTTGCCGTGCCGGGTGTGCACGTTTTGACTATATTTTGAAGATTTTCGTCCGGGTGTTTTTGATTCGACTGTATTTTTAGTCGACCGAAATTTTCTGTGAAATCGTAAATTCTCTGTGCAGTAGAATAAATGTTCTGGAATGTGATTATCTATGTTCTGTGCGAATTCGGTAAATTTTCTTTGCAGGAATTTTTGTGTAAATTCTGTATACTGCCGTTGTGCTGCCCGATTTTCGGGTAATTTCTGAAATGTCCGAATTTCTTCTGATTTGAAATGCTATGTGTATAAGCTATAAAAAGGGAGTTATAAGGGGCCTGAATCCTATGAGATTCAGTTAGTGAAACGGGAAATCTGAAATGAGCTCAAATCTGAAATCTGATATCTGTTCTGTTCCGGATCCGATGAATTTTGTTTTGGTGCTATAAGCACATCTGTTTTGGTGCCGTGAGCACAAAGGGAGACATAAGGGGCCTGGATCCTATGAGATTCAGTCAGTGTCTGGGAAGGGAGGCATAAGGGGCCGGAATCCGTAGAGATTCCGTCAGTGTCAGGGCATTTAGTTATATGTATCTGTTTTGTTTTCTGTATCTGTTCTGTTCTGTACGAAATTGTGATTCTGATACGATATGCTCCGTACGATTCTGATTTCTGAATTCTGATTCTGACTCTGTTGATTTGTTCTGATATGATCTGTACGATTCCGATTCTGATTTGATATCTGTCCGTATAAGTTCTGATTTCCGATTCCGTTCCGATTTCTGATCTGATTTCTGTCTGATGAGTTTGGTTTTGGTTTCTGAGAATTTAGATTGGTGGTTTGTTGCTTTGCTGAGCTGTTGAGCTCACCCTTGCTTTCTGGTGGTTTTCAGGTTCTGGGAAGGGCAAGGAGGTCCAGGATTAGTTTCAGAGTCTGATCCGATTAAGTACTTTTGTACTTTTGATTTTTTGTACAGTCATGGCTTTTCTGTTCTTTCTTTCTTTCTGTCGAAAGCCATGCACTGTTCTGTAGATGATTATTTTGAGGAAATGAAAAGATAGATGTTTTGTTCCGCTGCATTTGATGTTTTTAGTAGCTCTGTTGTTCTGTGTTTTTCTGTTGAGTTAAGAATTTGGAAGATCAGTTCAGTAACCTAATCCAAAGCCAGATCCTGGATAAGCAAGTTTAGTAAGCGCGCTCGTCGCGATCCGGCTCGGGCGGGATCCGTCCCCGTCGGGTCGGGTCGTGACACCCAATCTCTTAACCAAGCACCCCTTGATCCTCGGGTGCAATCGAAGCCTAAATTTGCGACCAACGAGAATCCATATGCCAAACCATCGACACTCAAATGTTTCCGTTGTTTTCAACCAGGGCACAAATCGAATGAGTGTCCACAACGACAACAGATTCATGTGGTCGAAGGTGGCGATGAAGAAGAACCAGATGCGGAAGATGAGGCTCAAGACGGTAACTCAGAAGATGTCCCTGCAGATGAAGGTGAGGCGGTAGTCTGTGTGCTGGAGAAACTGTTGCTGGCACCACGACAATCTTTGAACTCTCAGCGTCATTCCATTTTTAAAACCCGCTGCACTATTGGCGGGAAGATATGTGATCTCCTGATCGACAATGGCTGTACTGAGAATGTGATTTCTAGAGCAGTGGTTCGCAGTTTGCAATTAAAAACTGTTAAGAATGATCACCCGTATAAAATAAGCTGGGTCAAGCGAGGAATGGGAATTTTAGTTTTGGAATCATGCCGGGTATCGTTTTCAATTGGAAAACATTATGCCTGCGAAGTTCTGTGTGATGTCCTCGACATGGATGTGTGTCACTTGATTTTGGGAAGGCCGTGGCAATTCGACGTCGCAGCGATGTATGACTGCCGGACTAATGTTTATTCATTTGACTGGAAGGGTCGTCGCCTTAGATTATTACCTACAGCTGTGGAAGCAAAATCACAGATCCCTCCACAGCCCCGGCAAGCTGCAGTCCAGATAGTTACAGGTGCTAGTCTGTTACATTGTTGGAAGGAGCCAGCCCCTTTGTACGCTCTATTGATAGCCGAACAGAGCCCAGCACAATCTCCAGTTAAGCATCACCAAGACATACAAGACCTGCTACAACAATTTCAGGAGATCCTTCCCGAACAACTGCCCGAAGAATTACCGCCAATGAGGAGTATACAGCACCAAATAGACTTGATTCCCGGCGCCGTTCTACCCAATTTACCACACTACCGGTTAAATCCAACAGAACAGGGTATCCTTCAGAACTTAATTGACGATTTACTGAAGCGTCAATTCATACAGACTAGTTTGAGTCCGTGTGTTGTTCCAGCTCTACTCGTGCCCAAGAAAGATGGAAGTTGGCGGATGTGTGTCGACAGCCGCTCCATAAACAAAATCACAGTCAAATACCGGTTTCCGGTTCCTCGTATTGACGAATTGTTAGACAGGCTCACGGGATCTTCAGTTTTTTCTAAACTTGATTTGCGCAGTGGCTATCACCAGATTCGAATCCGCCCCGGAGATGAATGGAAAACAGCCTTTAAGACTCCCCAAGGATTGTACGAGTGGAAGGTGATGCCCTTCGGACTGTGCAACGCTCCATCCACCTTCATGAGGATGATGAACGAGGTCTTAAAACCTTATCTGGGTAAATTCTGTATCGTTTATTTTGACGATATATTGGTTTACAGCAACAGCTTTGCAGACCATGTAATACACTTACGAGCACTATTTGAAGTTCTCAAAGAACACAGGTTATTCCTTAACCTTCCAAAGTGTGAATTGGCAGTTCAGAAGGTTCATTTCCTTGGTTTTGTCATAGATGCTACCGGTGTGCACATGGATCCGCAGAAAATTAGAGCCGTCCGTGACTGGCCACCACCAACTTCCTTCTATGAGGTAAGGAGCTTCCACGGCTTGGCGAATTTTTATCGCAAATTCATCAGGAATTTCAGCATATTGATGGCACCTGTGACCGACTGCTTGAAAGAAAAGACATTCCAGTGGAATTCGGCCCAACAACAAAGTTTTGATGCAATTAAACGAGCTCTGACATCCGCTCCAGTATTAGTGTTACCGAATTTCGACAAGGTCTTCATGGTCGAAACGGATGCATCGTCAGTGGGAATCGGAGCAGTTCTCTCACAGGAAGGTAAACCTGTAGCATTTTTCAGTGAAAAATTGAGTGAGGCTAGACAAAAGTGGTTAGCTTATGAACAGGAGCTCTATGCCATCATCCGCTCATTAAAACAGTGGGAGCTGTATCTATTACATCAGGACTTTGTGCTTTGCAGTGATAACAAAGCACTCCAGTATCTCAATAGCCAGAAATCCATAAATCGGATGCATGCTCGATGGCTTTCGTTTCTTCAGAGATTCTCCTTCACATTCCAACATAAACCGGGAGCCAATAACCGTGTGGCGGATGCTCTTAGCAGAAAGAACCTTATGGTCACACGAGTACAAACAAATACAATTGGCCTCGACAGCCTCAAAGAGTTATATGAAACAGACCCAGACTTCAAAGACGCCTGGAATTCTTGCCATGGATCGGAACCAGCTGCAGGTTATTCGGTAAGGCATGGTTTTCTGTTTAAACAAAATCTACTATGTGTACCTGTTTCGTCTTGGAGACAATTTTTTATCAGAGAAGCTCATAGCGGAGGGCTCGCCGCCCACATGGGGCGTGACAAGACATTGAACCTTGTCCAGTCCCGATTTTTCTGGCCCAGATTAAGACGCGATGTTATTCGATTAGTGGATAGCTGTCCAATTTGCCAAATGTACAAAGGAGGAGCTCAGAATACCGGTCTATATCTGCCGCTGCCTGTTCCCGACTCCATTTGGGAAGACCTCAGTTTAGACTTTGTCTTGGGACTTCCTAGATCACGGCGAGGTAACGACTCCATCATGGTCGTCGTCGACAGGTTCTCCAAGATGGCGCACTTCCTTCCATGTAAGAAAACTTCAAATGCCATGACTGTTGCTCATATTTTTTTTAGAGAAATTATTCGATTACATGGTATTCCAAGAACTCTCACTTCCGATCGCGATGTGAAGTTTATCAGTCATTTTTGGCGCGAGCTTTGGAAGCAGCTAGGTACTGACATTCGCCTCAGCTCCGCATATCACCCACAAACGGACAGGCAGACGGAGGTGGTTAACCGCACCTTAGGCAACATGTTGAGGTGTCTTGTGCAGGATCACCCAAAACAATGGGAAGATGTCTTGGCTAGAGCCGAGTTTGCTTTTAATTCGATGATTAACCGCTCAACTGGTAAATCACCCTTTAGTATCGTGTATACTAAGGCACCGAGTACAGCTCTCGACGTCGCTGTTTTGCCCAAATGCAAGGCCCCCGCTGCTGCCACCTTCACTGAAGAGTATGCTGACATGTTGGAAGAAGTTCGGCAACGAATTGTGAAATCCAACTTGAAGTATAAAGAGATTGTTGATCGTCGCCGTCGGCAACGGCTTTTCAACATTGGCGAGTTGGTTATGGTTCGCATTCGTAAGGAAAGGCTACCGCCAGGGACTCATTCCAAGCTTATGCGCAGGAAATTCGGTCCAGTTCCAATAACTGCCAAAATCAACGATAATGCATATACCGTTGCCTTGCCAGCTGACTTAAATATGTCCACTACTTTTAATGTGGCAGATATTTCTGCATATTCACCTCCTGATGATGGCACTGTTCACATTAGCTCGTCGGAGTCGAGCTCTTCAGAAGCGGGGGAGGACTGATGCAGTGCACGTTAGTTATATTGAAGAGCGGGACACCTGATGCTTCCTCAACGGTTTACTGACAACCACTTACTATCTACGTTTTTCTTACACGTGCTTTAGTTTTTATTTTATTTTCATAGTATTTTCTGATCCGTTAATGATGGCCTTTTGAGCTTTCTAGAAGCGGCCTTTATAGGGAGATTGGCTGAGGAAGAAGAGGGCCAATCATTTTTTGATACTTCTCAATTTACTATAGCAACAGAGATATCCCTGAATATACAGGGTCCTTCAGTCCGGTACTGTGTTCTTTGCATCCTCTGTTTTAATTCCTCCTTGCAGGTGCTTCTTGTGTTGAAGGAACAGACGACCAGTTCGCACGCAGCAGAGGTTTCTCTTGGGCTACACCACGTTGTCACAATAGTCACGAGAACCAAAGCCTCCTTAGAACATATAACCCCGTAATTCGAGATAGTCCAGCTTAAAATCTTTATTGATCGGTCCTTTTTTTTTTGTTCCAAACAATTCTATCTAGCTTCTAATATCCAATATAATACTATGCAATCAAGTAGTAGGTGAAAATCCTAAAAGCTCATTCCTGGAGTCCGTTTTGAAGTTTGCCCAACTTTACCAAGTTTGAAGCAGACATACATACATGTAATGAATGCAGATCAATAGATTTTCATTCATCATAGGCCAACTACTAATTCTCAACAAATAATAAACTATCTTTAACATTTTTAAGGAAGAAATTAAAATTTTTACCAGCCGGCTGGAGATTCTTCTTGTGCTCTTCATGATTTTGGGCACCATGGATGGTCTTTATTAGCAACCAGAGATTGGTTTTGAAGGACGATGATGCATGCAAATTTGTTTTGCTTCCCCTTGGACAGTCGGCTTCGACAACCAGGGGATTTCTGCCCATCTATTTAGATGATTTTGACGTCTTGGTGATCTCTATGTATTTTGCATCCTGAGTCCTCGGAGATTTAGGTGTTTTTGTCCCTTTAGTCTTTTTGCATTCTCATTTTTGTTTAGCAACTTTTGCTGTTATGATTTCTTCATTTACTGCACGTTTGTTGTGTTGGCATTTGATTTTGATTCTTTTACTGTAATATTATCTGTTCTTAATGATATGGGCTAAGGCCCAAAATTTTCCAAAAAAAAAAAAAATACCAGCCAAGAAATAATGAAACAATCGCAGTAAAATTTTAGATGATTCCAGTTGAACAACATATTATTGAGATATGGAAAGCAGTGAATGAAGAGAAAAATAGACTCCGTTGTTACAAGATGAAATGATTTGGCATTGACAAGATTTAGAACAGTTGAAAAAAGAATAGTACAAAAGAATATAGAATCAATTCCTAATATAATATCCCACACTAGTTCCCTGGCAAAGTTCAGTGCTAAAAGTGATGAGAAACAATGCGATTAAAATCAGGCAAGCTCAGTAGATTTCACATTACTTCATGTTTAAGAGGACTCCATGTTCAGGGCTCTTTCCAGTCGAGTTTCAAATGGAATGTAGCACAAATTCACCATTTTATCCTGAACAAAACAAGAAAACCAATCAGTTTCTTCCATTTTATATATATATAGAACTCATGTATCATTCATTTTTCTTTTACCTCTCTGTATTTGCTAGTTGTGTTCGGAATCCCTCTTTTCTCAGAGCTAGAACTCCAAGAAGAAGCAGAATCCTCCTTAGATTTAGAACTCCAGTATCCACCCACTGTTCCTACTATAGGAACTTCTTCAGGACTCCTACTTGGGGACCTCCTCGGTGATGATGTTCTGGATGACTGAATGTCCTCCATGGTCAAAGCTCCTAATATAGGACGCTCTTCCTGGCTAATTGAAGAATTTGATAGCCTTGAATTGTTTGGAGAAGCCAACCAGGTTGAAAGGCTTGCATCCAAGGCGATCTCTTGCTTGCCAAAATCACCAGAATTTGTGTTTGAAGAGATTGACTTATGGGGCTTTTCAGACTTCGAAAAAGTGGGCTCTGGACTAATAAATGGTTTTGTTTTAATATCCAAATTCTCCTTGTTCAGATTCTTCAAGGAAGTAGGTCGAACCTTTACTTCTTTCCAATGTGAAATATTTTCTACTGGGTTCAAAACAGAGTGGATATACTTGCTACGATCTCGAACATGTGCTTTGGCTAAAATGACCAGCTCCCTCTCTGTATTAGATTCAATAGTAGGTTTGGGGCTGCTAATTTCTTGGATATGTTTCTGCTCACTCTCCACAGGAAGAGAAAAGTAAGAATCATAAGACTCTTCATCCCCATTGATACCAATGTCATTACCTTCATCAAAATCAATTTCATCATCTTCATCTGAAGCTTCGTCATCTTCATTCAAGTCATCTTCATTCAAGCCCTCATCGTCATCGCTGCTTTCACAATTCTGATACCTATGGTTTGGTGGGTAAGATGCCAACTTTGGTTCATCACTGCTTTTTTCCTCCTCCTTATCCTTCTTCTCTTCCTTCACTTCTCTCTCAATCTCATCATCTTCCGTAAAGTCTTTTGGGTCTTCCTGAACTGGAGCAATCTCAAACGTGGTAACATGCAGATCAAAAGTCACTTTCTTTCTGACATTAGCAGCTGTTCCTTGCTCCTGGTTTTCTCTGGCAAAATATAAATAATTAACAAACCCAAAAACTTTATTTCGCTTCTCAAGTCGACATTTTTACAAACACATTGCACACTATAAATTAAAAGAACCCACTGGTAAAAAAAACGGGCATGCCTTAGCTTTGGAAAGGGGTTATCCGTAGCTGCTGCTGTTGTTTCTGAAATGATTTCAATGCCAGAAGAAGAGATCGAATGGAAATAAACGCCATTTTCTTCCTCCTGTGTAACTACCAGAAGACTTAAGCAAAAAAAAAAAACAGATCTTCGGCCAGAAGAAGATACGAACATGAACAAAAGAACCAGAATCCAACTTACCTTATTTACAGATAATGATTTCTTCGATCTCCTACATCTTTTACGATCCTTAGAACCCTTGAAACAAACAAGGAAGCAACCCATATCGGTGACAGTGAGGAGTCGCCTACTCCTCTCTCCCTTAAATTTCTTCACCGTTCGCTCTCTTCCGGATGAATCTTCACAAAGAGATGGCTCTTCAAGAGGAGCCAAGAAAACTCCAAGAGGAGATTGAGCCGTTGTAGGAGGAGGAAGGTTGCTGTTCTTCTGGACGAAAGAATCAATTCGACCGTTAGAAAAGCTCTGTGGGTCCCAGCTTTGAATGATGCAAAATTGTTATCAAAGATAAGGGGTTTTTAAATTACGGCCAGCTGTCCGTCGTCAGAGCTTCTGGCCGATGTCCATACGTTTAAAAATATTGGATCAAATGTTATCCTTAGGAAAAATATTAATATTAAATATTAAATTGGGCTTTGTGAAATAATTATTAAATTATTTAGAGAAAAGTATTTTGAAGTAACTGAAATTTTTTCATTATTAATTATAAATACTTACAATCGAATTAAA
This sequence comes from Dendrobium huoshanense, assembly GCA_016618105.1. NCBI lineage: Eukaryota > Viridiplantae > Streptophyta > Magnoliopsida > Asparagales > Orchidaceae > Dendrobium > Dendrobium huoshanense. Next base: position 36,497,842 of record CM028343.1, on the reverse strand, counting down.
ATAAAATTTACTTAAATAAATTTAAAATAAATCAAATTTAATTCAATTTGAACAACATAATTTATTATTATTTAAAAATAACTTTTACTTATTTCATAATAATATTTTAAAACCCTCATAAATCAATTAAAATCAAGTCAAATCAGATTAAATTTAAATTTAAATTTTCAAGTCAACTCGAACCCCACCCAATTTTACAAAACGAGTCAAAATCGCTACCTCAAACCTGACACGATTTGAGTCGGGTTGACCCGAACTCAAATTTTTAAGATCATGTTAAATATTAACACCCCTGCTTTTAGATAAACCTCACTTACCTTCATTCCAACAAATAACTGCTCCATGTTAGCATGTTAAACTTAAACCAACTGTTCATCTGACCTTCTCATATTAACTTTGTCTGATCTTCTAATAAGAGGTTTATCTACTTTTCATTGTAGATATCCAAACTTTCCAAATTGATCATTAACTATCATACTTGCAAAATACCGCATACAATCCTCACCAAAATCATCTACTTCTCAACACAGCTAATGAAGCTGATTTGCTGCCTAGTTGACAGCCCTTGAACTTGTACAAATTTTGATCTAATAACAAAAAGATTAACAAAAAAAAAAAAAAACAAAAAACAGAAGATAGAGACCCATTCAAAAAGGTCTAAGAAATTTTACAATCCATGCATAGAGTCCCATCATGATTTTTCATACAACATTTGTAGATCATTAGCAGCAATAGCATTAAGGAATACTGTATGCCGAACAACAATTCCTACCTTCAGAGCTAATGCCTCAGCAGTCTGAAGCCTCTCTTGTAATACTCTGTCAATTTTCAAAGGATTGGAATCCTTGGGAGGTTCAACAGAATAAACGATTAATGTTTTTTCAATCTCTCCAGCAACTGAGGAAGGGATGCTCGAGCTCAAGTTCTGCAACTGAAACTTGCTTAAAACCTGGCCTCCAGCTTCAGTTGCAAGGTTTTCCAGGTTACATTTATAGGAAGGTTCGAAGAAACCACTGAAGTGGAAAGCTAGTCTGTTGAAAAGCTTGGAGACTATAAAAGCAAAAGGAAAAGGATTAAAAGGAAGTTAACGCCATGATTGTGCAGAAAACATGAAGGAAAGAAGGTCTAAGGGGGTCAGAGAGACCTTTTGCATGGCTCGAATCCTTCCATTTTTTGGGCCATTGATGCAATCATAGGTATCATGAGTGATCTCATAATTCTCTTCGGGAACAAGGCGTTCAGTTTCCAAGCATGCTTTGATCCCTGCAAGGAGCAATAAGTTAGAATTGGTGAGTGTAGGAACATTTTTCTTAACTTTAAATCTCTAGATAAGGGTAGAGTCAAATTGAGCTTGAGAACTCATTTATTATGAAAGAAGATTCAAAACTAAACTATAATATATAAATGATAAAAAGAGTTATAATTTAATAAGGAAATAAATATAAAATCAATTGAGATAAAAGAATAATCTTTAGTATATGCAATAATTATATACATAAATTATTGAATTATACTATGCTTTAAATATATTTTACATTAATTTTTTGTTAAATGAGCTCGCCCACAATCGGACTAGTCGAGTAAAAAGTAGCATAAACTTAGTTTGTTAGCCCATCAAACTCAATGCAAAAGCTATTTATTGAGCCAAATTTGAGCGACTCAAGAGTCGGCTTGACTCAATAACATAACCACAAATTCTCAAGAATAAAGCATGAGGTAAAGAACTAAGCAATAATATGAGATTTAACCTAAAACTGTGAAGAAAAATAATATAATTTTGCATGCGAGTTCAAGCAAAATCCTTGTAAGATAATTTTAACAGTATTAACTTCATTCTACACCTAATTTGTAATGTTACATATTTAGGGTTTACTTTATAATAATTTAGTTAGGCATCAGAAAATAAAAAGTTTTAGGAAAAAAAAAAATCAGGACACGCATACAATTTGAATCAGGATGGAAACTAAAAAAGTTCAAAGTTAAGGAAACAAACACTCGAAGTTAGAAGAAGTTCTGAGCAAAAATAGAAAAAACCACCAAAAAATAGTTTTTCTTAACAGAAAATAATAACTTCAAACTTCGAGTGCTTTCAATCAAATTGCTAACATTTCTGCTTCCTCATCTTGACACACAAAAAACATCAGAATATCCTGATACAATATTTTCCCAGATTTAGGTTGTATGTTTACTATTTCAAGAAAAGGGCAATAAGAAAAGAAAAGAGAGATTTACATACATACCACCCTATTATACTATTCTATTTACATATTTAACATCTAAAACTTTAATATTACATACATACCACCCATAATTCATTTTTATATCAAATATGAGCGCTAGAAATGAAATATATGAGTGATAGGAAGAAAATATGAGTGACATATTTGATATTAAAATAATATAGGGTGGTATGTATTTAATTTTAAAATTTTGAGTGTTAGATATATAAATATGATGTTATAAAGTAGTATGTATGTAAATTTCCCAAAAAATGTTAGCCAAGCTTGACCACATGGGTGGTATAGCGCTCTTGTGACATGGTTGAGCTAAAACTTTGTTTAAACAATAATTTAGGCAGAATAAGGATTATGCGATGAAAAATCCTTTGCCTCTGGAAAATTCACATGCAAGGTTTTCAATGTTGAAACAATTTGGTGATAATGATGACCTCTTCAGAATTTAAAACAATTTCTAATTATATTAAACAGTTGAACTCTTTTTATCATTTAAGCTGTTCATTTTCAAAAGCTTATCCTAAATATGGGAATCATTCAGTTAAATTTGCCATCTCAATCAGTAGATAAGAATAAGCTCTTCAAAGTTCTGTTAGCAGATACCTACAAATACATTTTTTTCAGTTAAACAAAGACAACAAAAAATAGAACCCTCAACTCATACCTTAATCATAATCCTTAATCCACCTTCATGGCATTTCTTGGGACCTCGTCCATGGATTCTCACAATCGCCATGGCAACTCATAGTATAACCAGCAGAAAAATTCACTCATCCCGTGTATTGTTTAATCATTCGAAGTGCATATTTTCACTGAAGTTTATCTTATTTATAATTAACAAAGTATCAAAATATGAAGATAAAAAAAATTATAAACCATAAATTGCCAATCCCAAAATATGAAGATGTGTGGTAAGTTTGAAAGCCAACCAAAAAACATGTACGAAAACCCATAAATGAATCATTGATAAATGTACAAAATGTTGAAAGGGAAATCCAAGTCACAGCAACATTTGCAATGGCATATTTTAGACTTCCAGTGCATAAATAATAATTTCAAATAAATGGTGATAAAAGATACTTACAGCCCATATTTAGAACCCATCTACCATTCAGAATAGCCATGAGATACTTCATTGTTCTGATACAGGCTCCATCCTCATTCGTAGCGGCAATGACATGGGTCACATTCTGCTTCCATTGATAAGTTACCAGCACACCACTCAGTCTAGCAAATTTCTCCAAAATTACCTAAATAATAAACCAAAGAGATAAGGGGAAATGAGATGAAGCTTAAGAAATCAACAGAAATTATAAGATTTATGTTATGAACAGATAACTAGTACTCTAGATAATAATATAATTATTATTTTTTCCTATTAAATTATCCTAAAAAAGGTGGGCTTCATAGGAAGGAAGAATTTCTTTATATGTACCTTCTCATCCTTGGATAGATCAGATCCACAAATCATCCAATCCTTGCTTAGACTAGATGAGGACATCCAAATTGCGTGAGGTCGTTTTGCATTAGATAACATATCATAATCCGATGAAACCAAAGGCTCGCTGGCAATTGGTGATATATGAAACAGTCAACATGTAACAACATATAGTTAAAATCTACACATTCACATTGCCACTAGTGAATACAACAAAATGAAAATGCAATTGAAATAAAGTTGAGATTTTGAAAATGAATAATACACTAATGCACTATTAGATTTCTTTGTCTTCGGTTTGTCACAAGGTAATCTCCTCGAAGCATGAATAGGACAGAGCACAAGATAATTTTCCTGACACAAAAAAAATGCATAGATGGACTCAATAAGCAACATATTCCAACTGAGTTACACGGTGAAGAAAACTTACAGTATCCCAACGACATTCTAGTATTTGATATGCACATGGAACATGGAAGCTTCTTTTACAGCTCTTGACATAGCAACCAAGAGCAGCTCCCTTCAATCCACAACTGCAACATTTAATCTTGGAAGAACGTGCAAGTTCAGCCTCCAAATTCACAACCTTCTCACCAGAATAATATACTTGAGGAGCCCTATTCAGAAGAAAATAATATATCAAACAGATGAACAAGGCACATCTAGAAAGATATCCAAGACAACAATGTGTGCGTATATGGGTAGAACACTAGTCCTGTGGCACAATAATATTTCTCTTTACTTCCAAAATGAAGGTCAAAGGTCAGATCCTCTCCCTCCATTCGCTCCCTCACTTTTTCCCTCTCCAATAAACTTAAAACTTCTAAGTTAAAAATGATCCAAATCATTAGTGTATCTCACCTAACTTCATTCTTTTAGATTCACACTACATAAACAAGTGATATTAGAGCCAATAGTTTGACTAAGATTGAATGATTCCTGCAATTTGTTGCTCCGAAGGGTTTTGATGCCGTCTACCATGGTTGAGTAAGATTAAAAAAATGAATGATTGCCCCAATGCCTTCAAGAGATTGAGTGAGCTCTTGATGCATGGCAACTTAAAAAGCTTCTATTTAAGGGGATATAATGGCTGGTGTGAAGTGTTTCGTGCATGTATAAGTGTGATGCAAGGAGTATGAATGTGTAGAAGTAGGTAAAATAAAAGGACAGACGTTGAGATCAATGCTTGGGTAAAATGGTAAATACAGGGAAAAATGACAATCCAATTATGAGACATGTTTCTTTGGTAGATGCAACTAGCCCAACCATGCCTCTTGGAAAGAGTAGACATAAATCAATCCTTCTATAGGAAGTTTCAACAATTTTGTCAAAAATTGCTTACCAATCTATGCATTTACGATGCACATGTAGGACATTAGGTTGTGAGGCTTGAATTTCAAATATTTGTTCTCCATTCAAATAATGTAGCATTTCTCCAGAAGCCTGAAAAACTAAGTTTCATAAATGTTAATCTCCTTATATATTGATTTTCCTAAAAAAATATGATAGTTTCTATAAGTTAAGCATTAAAAGGATCAGTACACTTCCCTGCTGATCATGATGGAGTCAACAACAGAAGTGACAAGCAAATTAATAAACATGAGCATGCAAGAGTGTCATGATAGCATCACCTCAGTATTTCTGAAGGAATGACAAAATATACAAGTCTCAATGGCACTTCCATCCAAATCAGCTAATGAATGAAAGATATTCAAGTTAGAACATTCACTCAAATTACATTTAATCAGGTGTTGGAAATCAAGAGTTAGTTGCACTTCGTTAGTACCTTTGGTATTCCCTCCCATCGAGACATTTTTCAACTGATCATTCATTGACTCTACAGAATCATTGAACTTTGCATGCTTAGTGCCACAGTTAGAGCCTTCCTCTGGTAACATATCAGCGAACTTCCTCTTTACAGCCTAAGAAAATGATATTTTACTTCATATAGTTTACTATTTTTAATATTTATTATAGAAGACATGCTTGAGTATCATCTAAACTTACTGGAAGATGAAATTAGAGAGGACAGGCATTAATCACATTATAAAAAAATTAGCGTCAATGCATGATCCAGCATAGAAACAAATGAGAATACAATAGTGACTTACAAGTTGCCCTTCATCCCAACTGTCACTATCAGAATCTCTAAAATTATCAATTGAAGGACTTAATTGTATTTGATCAACAAAATTGTCAGCTCCAGTAAAATGAGTGCGCTTCTTCTCAAGATTGTTGTTGCATGAGACGGGAGTAGGTACATCCAAGCCTGCAAATTAGGAATAGCATGAAATCACTCAAAAAAGGAAAAAAATATATATATAGCAACCATGTTCATATAAGTAGAAAATATGCACTCAAGTGGGACAACTATTAGTACCAAAAAAGTCAAATGAAGAACTTCGCTGCAAAGATGATATAGCTGAACTCATGTTTTTGTAAATAGTAAGAAACTTTTCAATATGAGTGGCAGGCCTCAAATCTGTAGTAGTTCAATCAACAAACTGCATCAACTATAAAATTTAAAATTCAACAAAATTCAAGTTAGAATAAAACCTTTTTGTTCATAAGGTTGTCTGCAGTTAGGACAGCTGTAGCCATCATTTATTGATATCCCATTACAAGAACTATACATGCATAAAGGATATAAATAAGTAATCATTAAGAAAAATTAGCAAAAAACCTCAATAGTAAGAATCATGACCTGCACAAAATATGATCACAAGGCAACAACATCGGTTGGTTCAAAATATTCAAGCTGCAAGGAAAAGTGACATGAATAAGAGACAAGAAATAAAAAGTTCATAACATAATGATTCATGAGACCAAGGCATATGATACTTAAAACTTAATCCCACATCAAATAGTTGAAAAATATGTTGGCTTAGAAATACCAAATGATTTACTCTCACCATAAGCATAAGCCTTTGGGTTGAAAACAAGTTTCAACAACTAATACATCTAAGCACCAACTTTGATATCCCTTTGATTCACTCCTTAACAAGTGGTAACATAGTCAATAATTAAATTGGAATAGAGTGGTTCATGTGGCGGTGGATCCCAAAGGTCTTTGGTGGAATCTACCATAGATGAGCAAAATTCAATAACAAATGTCTCTTACAATTCCTACACAAGATTGAGTAGGCTCTTGGTACATATATAATACTTGATGATCTTTTGTTTGAAGAGTGATAGCATTATGTAGTGTTCTCACATTAGAGAAAATTATTAATGCACATAAGACTTTGGGTCTATTCATACATTTGATAGCTAAAAACAATATTGATATAGAAATACCAAATGAGTGGTTATCAGCCAAAAGGCTAGCCAACTTCAGTCCATGTTTGGTTCACTCCAACTATATATGAAATGGCCATATGAATCATCACCAGCACTACTCAAGTTAGGAACTTTATTTGATTTCAACCATGGTTGGGTAAAGATACTTAACAAACAGGCAAGTTCAGCTCAGGCCAATGTACTTCCTAAGAATCAGATTAATTAAATTACACTCTCTTATCAAACTTACTCAATGCCCATCATCGTATCTATCTGAATCCATCTACACTCAACTAGTATTATTAATCAAAGAAATTGCCACTCAACAATTAAAGCATTCGCTTCAGTCATACCTAGGTGTTACAAAGTGTGAACTTCTCATTTATCGAGAGGAAATCCAGATAATAACATGGATAGTTGTGACTCAATATATACGATCAAAACCTGAACTGAAATTTCAACAGGATAATAAAAAAAAAGATCACACAATGGAGCATTTGCAAGCATAAATATATATATCTGTGCTTATTAGTGTGTTGCAGCACTAGAGTTGGAACTTAGGCTTACACGGAAACCAAAACCATTAAGAAGAAAGACCCAAATAGGCAAGGAAAGATAAGTCCAAATCTCCAGAAATCACCAAAGTGATCATACCGAGGCAAAAAACGCGTTAACTCAAAGCATTGCAACTCCATAAGAATACTTTCCATTGAAGCAATTCAAGTAAGAAGCTAACATTTTTTTTTTTAAAGAAAGAAGCTAACTTGTGCGGACAAAGAATCTATTAGGTTTCGTTTGGGACGGCTTTCTTACAGCTTCTTAAAACAGCTTTTTAGTACACAAATTAAAAATTTTGTACTAGAAAGCTGCTTTAAGAAGCAGTAAGACATCCGTCCCAAACGAAGCCTAAGTTATAAACTTGAAGCAAATCTACAGAAGGGTCAACGATGCCTTCTGAACCTATTGCTACCAAATAAATTAAAAATAAAGCTTTATCAAAACAATACATAAGAAACTTCTAACATGCACGGGAGAAATCAAGCGATTTTTGCATTAAGCTTACATGTTGATAGCATATGAGCTCATTTAGAACAACAAAATGACCTTTCATAATCTAAAACGCCGAAAATACATATCACCAAAAATAATTGGCATCTAATAAAATCAGAAGAGGGGAAGAGCACGTCCAGAAGAGCAGGTTTGAAGAAACAATAGCAGGATCGAAGTCATCAAGAGTCCGCCGTAAAAATCGTATTTATCTTAAAAACAAAAAAACAAAAAGGAGGGAAAAGCGTTGAAGTTCATGGAATTTTCTCCTATAGCAGAGCACATGAAGACTAAACACCAAAAAGCTACTGAAATGGTAGATTTAGGTTTACCAGGTCGGGCAGTTGAGCTCCAACTCCATCTTCTTCAGATGGAGGACAAATGGGTTCAGCAGTCGACGGATGCCCTCGGACTCGGAAGATGCCATCTCCGATCTTCCACCGTTTTCTCAGGCAATTTTGAAGTGGTTCCACTCTCCAATTTGACACAGATCAGATGCCACTAGATATTTATTGCGCTTCTCCCTAGACGACGCTGTACTAAGATATAAATGGGCGCAGAAATGAGAAAAAATATATATTTTTGTGAAATATCAAGTACAAAATTTATAAATATTTGATTTTTTATCATAATACGAAGATCAGAAGTTCTCAGAAGAAGAAAAAAACTCTTTTATCAGTAGATTTCCAGTATTTAAACTTTAAAACAGAAATTTTATAGAAAAAGAGATTTAATTTCAACAACAAAATAACAATTTTCAAAATCCTGCAGCTCACATGTCAGAAGTTGAAGTGAAATACAAAAAGAAGGCGCAACCGCGCGCGGGAGGGCGGCTAAACTTTCGGTTTTGCCGCCTCCACCTTCAAAGTTTGAGCATTTTTTACCTGACAGTATCCCCCACCAAAACTGGCCTGAAGAAAAAAAATTTCACCCTTTCTGTAAATCCTTATCATTTATATATTCACGCTTGCACGTGCCAATCAAAGAAGTTTCTTAAACTCTGCTTAGGGCATTTCCAACCGAACGTCAAACGAGCGTTTGACGTCATTCCTTCGCTCCAGCCGAACGCCAAAAAATCCTCCATTTGCTTGCGGGTGAACAGTGCAACGTCAATATTGGCGTTGCACTGTTCACCCACGCCATTTTTCTCTGTCAACCGGAAAAATGCGGGAAAGGAGAAGGGTCTTTACCTTGGCGCAGAAGCAAAAAAATGACGTTGGATTGGAGCAGCACCACGCCATTTTTGCTTTTTGCGCTATTTTGGCGTGAAAAATAGAGTTCTCGGTTGGAGATGACCTTAGCAATACAATTCTTTGCTTTATTTTTTACTTTATTTATATTACTTCATTATCACATATAATCTCTTCAAGGTTTATGTGTATTGCTCCATCAAAACAAAATTATGTTAAAAAAAGATTGAGATTAAGGAGAATTAAAAAAAAAAAAAAGTTAATGTTATAATCTTAAGCTTCATTTGAGATGACTTTTTTATTGCTCTTTAGGCTTTGTTTGGGACGGCTTTCTTCATGCTTCTTAAAACGACTTTAATAAAAAAATTAAAATTTTTATATTAGAAAGCCGCTTTACAAAGCAGTAAGAAAGTCGTCCTAAATAAAACCTGAAACAATTTTTTAGTACCAAAATTAAAAATTTTGTACTAAAAAGTTACTTTAAGAAGCAGTAATAAAATCATCCCACATGAAACCTTAATCTCTTTCATTTTTTTTTTCTTGATCATTCTAATCACACGACAAAATTTACATGCATTAATGAATTCATTGTTATCACTTAATTTTTTTCATGAAATTATCATAGATTTGATAACTCATAGAATAAGTCCCTTGCATTCAACAAAAGGTTTTAAACAACCCCTAAATTTTGCAACTAAACACCTAAAGGATAGTATTATTGCAAGGAAAGACTCTCCAATAGAAAAAAATAAAATAATTTCCTTCTAAAAAGACAAAAAAAAATGCATACAAAGATCTTCAAATAATTTTTTTGCTACAAAGTTTTGAAAATATGCAAATTGTTATCAAAATAAGTACACATAACTTATTCGTATATTAGTAATTAGGGTTCAATAAAAGTAATAAAATATAGAAAATTTTTGAACTAGAATATCATTCAATTATGATGGAAATTAAAATCATCAAATTTATTTTAAAATAAATTCAAATTTATGTTCTATTTATCTTATAATAAATATTATAATATTAATAAAATTCATCGTTATCAAATTTAAAACACAATATCTTCAATACACGCAACGACTAAATCATAATCAATGCAGAAAATACACAGAGTTCTTTTGAGACATTAAGCAAATTTAATCGTAAAATCATGCGCACGGCCAAACACATTAAGCCTCGAACCCATAAGCTCTTAGTTGCAAACTAAAGTTCTCAACCAATAGTCTAAGGCTTCGTTTGAGATGTCTTTCTTACTGCTTCTTAAAGCAGCTTTTAGTACAAAATTTTAAATTTTTGTACTAAAAAATTATTTTAAGAAACAATAAGAAAGCAGTCACAAACAAAGTCTAAGATGAGCTATACCGCATGTGGAGTTCTAAGCAAACAAAATGTTTGATGGGACAAAGTTTACCCATAGAGTAAGTTGGCAACAGCCATTATTTATAATACAATTGCAGCTATTAGGGTAATAATATGAGAATAATTTAAACTTCTCATACTGTTTCAGTGTTCACTGCTGCTTCTGCCTTGAAACCATGTGTTCAGATTTCTGCAGAAGACACAGAGTCGAATTGAGAAATCAAAATAGCAGAATAGAAAAAATAAAGCAGGTTTCATAACTAGTTAGAATTCAGCTAATTGAAGAAATGAATGAGTAAAGTTAGAGCAAGAGTTTTTTGGCTGTCAACTGTAGATGTGAAGCAGCAGAAATGTCACAAAATGCGTAGGCTTCCAGGCAATGCGGTATTATAAGGAGACATTGATGTTTGTAGTTTGAGGATTTGTTCAAGGCAACAGTAGCTCATTTTTAAAGTTGTTGATGAATTGATATGTAAAAATAGAGTTTCTTAAAGCTTTTGTGATGAGGACAACTGATGGGAACATTAGATCAGCGTGGAAGTTTTATCAGAGACGTGGCCGTCGATCTACGGCCACGATCGAGTCCTTATATTTCTGAGTCATGATTGTATTTTATTTTATTTATGCATTTTCTTATTTGCTTAGGTGTCATTATTATTTCCCTTTGTACCTCTTTCATGGGAGTGGTCGCATGTAAGCCCAAAGGGCAAGTTGGTCTTTTATTTTCTTGAGTCTTTGTACCCGGCTATTTATAGCCTCATTTCCTATTTTGGAGGATGAATGAATGATTATTATGAGAAATTTCTTGTCCTTGTGTGTTGAGAGTGTTTGAGAGTTATTGGAGAGAACTTTGGAGAGATCCCTTGGAGAGGGAGATTGGCGCATCACCCACCAACCTTGGAGACTGCCGGGTTCGTGATTTTCCTCATTACCTTTTCTTCTTCCTCGCGTCGAACGCCCCCTCCCCCCCCCAACCCACGACCTCCCTTGACCCGAGCTCTTTTCCCCCACAAAATCGCCGGCCACCTCTTCCCAACCCGCCGGCCACCTCCCCTCTTACTCTCCTTGATTTGTTTCCTATTATAGATTTGATATGTTAGGAAATATATTTGAATTTGAAATTTCCAACATTTGAATTTCAAAATATTTCCTAATATATTAATTCTATTTTAGGAAAGTGATTGATTTAAATCTTATTTCAAAATTCAAATCCATGAGGGTTTAAATTAATTCTTTCCTAAATCTAATTCCTAAATTAGAAATCCCTTATTACTCTTGCAAATCAATTCCCATCACCCAGGCATGCCACCGGCCCATGCTCTCACCCATTAATGCATTATTCAATTATTTCCTAATCCCAGAATCATACTTAGGAAATAATTTAAAAAAAAAAAAAAAAAACTTAGGAAATAATTCAAAAACCCTTAATTCCCTCTTGACCGAATTCCTCTCATCCTGCTTTGATTAATTAGTTTCCAAAAGGGTATTTTCACTTTTGGAAATAGAGCAAAGCCTTCCCCTTTTCCCTCTGCATTGCCGCCACCCCTCACCTTTCTCTGCCCACACCCGAACCCCTCTCTCTCCCAAATCCTCCCTCCAGTCATCTCTCCCCTCTCATGAAACCCTCTATTGAGATCTTGGCATAAGCAATTTCCAAATAGTTCCACTCTCACATTAGAAAATCTGAGATTTTCTTCTCAGATTTTGGTTAGAAAATCTGAGAACTTTCTCAGATTCTGGAAGGACTTGGCTTACTTCTTCAGCACACCTTGAAGAGAACATCGTAGCTCTCCAACCTTGGATAATCTTCAAGAGTAGTTGCTACCGTGAAGGATCTCCACGTCTCCTTAAGCAAAGGTTTTCTCTTTCCCACTTGCACTCAATTTCTTCTAAATCTAAATTCTCAATTGGTTGATTGTAATCATGAAAGCTCCTTCAATTGCTCATGCCAAGCTTAGTCATTTGTAGGAATTGAGTGTAATCTTCTATGCATCCTACGTCTCGTTGTTAGATTAGGGATTAATTTGAAGCCTACTGTTTGCGTTGTGAGATTTTCTTATTTATTTTGAAATTTTCAAAGTTCAGAACATGTAATCTCACTTAAGCAAATCATTTCCTTATTTGTTTTGAATCTTCGTTGAGAATTGCTAAGTAATTGTTTCCTGGAACTATTCTAATCTAAGAGTTGTGCAATGCCTAAATGACTACATAATCATCGCATCTAATTAGTCCTGCATCATCTGGTATCAGAGCATGGTATGCTCTTGCATGTTTTAGGATTCCTGGTAGTTTTCCTTTTTGTGCTTTCATTTTGCATCTATTTCATTTAGAAGCTACTCATTTTATCCCTAAGGTGCTACTAAGTCATTGTGTGTCATGCATTCTATGAGCATAAAACATCTTAAGTTCACCTTACACCCTTTTTTAGTGTGCTGTCCAGGAAATTCCTGCCGTTTTGCAAACTTTAGGATCCCTATTTAAGTGTGCTTTTGCTGTCCTTAAACTTTGCATTCATTATTATTTGTTAGGGTGACTTAGTGTTTGAGTGTAGGTTGCTGTCCCTGATTTTCCTGCACCTTTTAGAGTCATTTTAGAGTGTCTTTCCATCCCTTAGTTTGCTGTCCACTTCCTAGGAAGCCCTCTAAGTATCCCTTTGTGTTTAGGAATGGACCCGGAACAACTAGGGAGGACTTTAGACCTCTTGGTAGGCCAAATGAACACTATTAGCCAGCAACTCAAGGAAAATCAGTCAGATCTAGCTGAGCTTCGTAGGAACACCACCGAGAGATTGATACACTTGAGCGAGCTAGAGACCACCCTACTCCCTACACCCCATCTAGACCACCTTTTATGTATGGGGATGATACTTACCCATATGAGAGTCCACATCGGGCCAATCATCGAGCTCCCTACCATGGACATGACCCACGTCATGATCCTGGTTTGGATGATAGGCATCACCGTGCCAATCATCGTGCCACCTACCACGACCATGATCCCGATGCACCACTGATGAAGAACATTAAGGTTGATGCTCCTACCTTCGATGGCACCCTCGATCCCCAGCTCTTCCTGGACTGGGTCAAAGGTATGGACAGTTTCTTTAAGTGGTATGACATATCTAAGGCCAGGATGGTTAGTTTTGCGGCTATGAAACTAACGGGTAGGGCGAGTCAGTTTTGGACGAACTTAGAGAGTCTTAGAGAAGATAGGAATGAGTACCCTATTGTAGATTGGCTGTCCATGAAGCGGGAACTCAAACAAATGTACTTGCTGTTGAGTCTAGTAATTAGGATGTTAAGCCTAAGTAAATGTCCCACGGCTACCAAGAGGGGGGTGAATTGGTAGTTTTAAAATTTTAAACCCTCTTAAAGATAAAGTTGAACCGAAATAAAATTTTCTTTTAAAGTTTGTAGAAAAATGTTTTTCAACCACAGAGTTTTTAAAACTGAAATTTAAAATGCGGAAACGTAAAAGCAATAAAGTAAATGACACCAGATTTATAGTGGTTCGGTCTATAACCAGACCTACATCCACTCCTCAGAGGCACCCTCTGAGTATTGCACTAATACCACAAAGTGACTCTCATTTAGCACCCACAGCAAGGCGGAGAAGCCTGTACAAAACACTCTTTTCACCACTCCCCGGTGCGGCAGAGAACCGTCGTCCTTTTACACAATCCACAGTGCTGGCAGAGAACCGTCGTCCTTTCACACTCTCCTAGTGTGGGCAGAGAACCGTCGTCCTTTCACACTCTCCTAGTGTGGGCAGAGAACCCTACGGCTGTTCACACTCTCCAAGTGTAGGCAGAGAACCTTCTTCCTTTTACACTCTCCTAGTGTAGGCAGAGAACCCACGTCTGTTCACACTCTCCAAGTGTCGGCAGTGAACCGGACCTTCTTGAATGATCTTCTCACAAGAATCTAGAAGGAAGAAAGAAAAGAGTGAAGAAATCCAATTTCACAAGTAGAGATTCTTACCTTAGCAATCCAAGTGAAGCCTTCTTGCTCCAATGGTAGGAATCCTCCTTTGAATGCTCTCTTCCACTCTCCCCTTGGCTATTCTCTCAATAGGCACGAAGATCAAATGACAAAAAGATTGGGTGGCAGTCTAATTTGGACTATTTATACAAAAGACATGAAAAACCGCCCAAAAACTGCAAATTTCCAATTCTGTACGCAGTGGATCGTCCCGTACGATCCTGGATCGTCCTGGACGATTTTACTTAAACGATCTGAAACGACCCAATTTGTATATGTGTACGAAATGACTTCGTACAGCTTATCGTCCTGTACGAACTAGGTTCGTCCAGTACGAACGGTTATTACAAGGTCGGTTCTAGAAACTGCTGAAAATTGTCCTAAGTCGGTTTATCGTTTGGACGAAAATATGTTCGTCTGGACGAAAATTTTCCAGAGAGCCGATCGTCCTGGACGATTATTTATTTCGTCTGGACGAAAATTTTCCAGAGAGCCAATCGCCGGGGACGATAATTTGGTTTCGTCTGGACGAAAATTTTCCAGAGAGCTGATCGTCCGGTACGATAATTATTTTCGTCTGGACGAAATTTTTCCAGAGAGCTGGTCGCCTCGTACGATGGTAAAATTCGTCTGGACGAAATTTTTACAGAGAACCCATCGTCCGGGACGATATTAAAATTCGTCCTGGACGAATAGGACTTAGAAAAATTTTTCAAAGCAAGTTCCTATTCGTTCCAAATGCTCTATAGGAGATAACTGACAGATCGTCCAGTACGATAAATATCGTCCTGTACGATCAGTATAGAATTTCAAGATCTCCTTATTTGTGTGTGTAAGATTTTATTCACTCAATTACAATCACTCACTTTCAAAATTAATTCAAAGAAAAGACAAACTTCAAATAAACAAAATATCATATGTTGAATTTGATTTGAAGTTTTCGTAGTCTGGAGTCTGATTTTCCTGAAATGTTAGTACACACAAGAGCAAGTGCAAATCTTCTAAAATTGTTAGGAGATAACTATACATCTGAACAATAATGTTTGGAATCATCAAAACTACATAAGTTGCACAAATATAAATCATTCAAATAGCAACTATTCAAACAATCTCCCCCTTTTTGATGATGGCAAAACAATTATTATTAGTATGGTTTCAAGTTAAAACAAATCTCTTATCTCCTAAACTCCCCCTGAATTTATGAGTACATTAAAATAAGGAGGCATTAAAGAACAATATTTTTGTTTTTCAAAAATTTTAACAGAAAACACAAACCACAAAAACTCAAACACAAACATAATAATTTCTCCCCCTTTTTGACAGCAACAAAAAGTGAAGAAGAAAAAGACAAGAAATGTAAATAATAATATGAAATTCATTGTTAAAATTTAATCTAAATTGTGATTTGACATAGGGTATGCAATTTTAAACTAAAGATATTAGGTCAATCATAGAAATTCATAAAATTTATGAAATAATATAACATTGTAAGTAAGATGAATTTATCAAAGACATGATTCAATTTAGACATTTTGATTATTGAAAATCATTACAAGTGAGATGTAAAAAAAATTCTATATTTCAAAGTTCAATAGAATACAAATTGTTAGGAGATAACTATACATCTGAACAATAATGTTTGGAATCATCAAAACTACATAAGTTGCACAAATATAAATCATTCAAATAACAACTATTCAAACACTTGCCACCCTTGTACTTCCCCCGACTATTGGATAGGTGGAATAGGTTGACGCAAGGCAATAAACCTGTTAAGGAGTACATTGCCTCCTTTGATGACTACCTGATTCGATGCAAGGGGAGACCTTTACCACCCCCGCGCAAATCTTGTCTATGTTTCGAACCGGGTTGCGAGAGGATCTTCGCAATGAGTTGTTTGCCTGGAACGTCACTACACTGAAGAATGCCTACAGCCTAGTGCTTGACTTAGAGGAGACCCGTTCACAGCACCCAATCCGTTCACATGACTATAGACCTTCTGGTAGTTCCACTCCTCACACCCTCACTGCCCAGCCGACTCCAGGGAACACCACCCGACCCTCGTATGGTCCCCCTACTCCCCGTCCTGATATTAGAAGTAAGCCTCCCACTCCGGATACTCCTCGATCTAACCCAGGGACCAAATGCTTTAGATGTCAGGGGTACGGGCATATCGCCTCTCAGTGCTCTAGTCCCTATAAAGTCACGATTATCAAAGAGATCACCAAAGAGGAATTTGAGCCCGAAGCCGATCAGATTCACCAAGTAGACAACGACGGTGAATTCTTTGAGGAGGATGACGACACTGCTGTCATCCAGTACATCCAGAAAATTGACACTTCTCCCACCTGTGTGGTGAGATGTGCACTGTCACAAACTGTTACCACCGATGATTGGCGTAGGACTACGATCTTTCACACCTACACCAAGATCAAGGATAAGAACTGTAAAGTCGTCGTGGATAGTGGCAGCTGCATCAATGTTGTCTCCTCCAGCATGGTGTCTAAGCTTGGCTTGTCTGCCGTTCCCCACCCCAACCCCTATAAGGTAGCTTGGGTCAACAACTCTGCCTTGGAGGTAAAGGAACGAAGCGTCATACCCATCTCCTTCGCTGATTATAAGGAGAATGTTTGGTGTGATGTGTTGATCATGAATGTTGGACAAATCCTTCTAGGTCGTCCCTGGCTATTTGACAACGATGTCCACATCTATGGTCGTTCAAACAACTGCGTGTTTGAACATAAGGGCAAAAAGATCAAGCTGGTGCCATTACAGCCCCGGGTTTCGGATGAGCCTGAATCCAGCCCTGTCAAAACCAAGAAGGGACTAAACCTGATAACCGCTATAGCCCCGAGTGCCCCTTCACACACCTTAGTCGATCGTGAGACTCCCACTGAGTCTGACGAATCTGTCCCTCTTGAGAGTCAGCTCGTACCTAGTAGGCTTGTGGAGATCCATCTTCCTGATCCATTACCCCCGATGATAGGAAATTCTTATGTTTTAGATCTAGCCCCTGGAGCCTCCCTATTTGAGCGTATCCTAGTTGGACTTGACTACCATGATTCAGTGACTTGTACCCTTGGCTTAAGTCCTTCCGAAATTGTATACAGGTTCAAACCTAGACAGCTGTTAGATCTGATACCCATTAGTTCTAGGTATAGGATTTCTGAGTCTGCATCAGCATTTGCATCTCATTTGCATGAACTTCATAAAGACATTGCACAACAAATTGAAAAGAATAATCATGAATATAAATTACATGCAGATTTAAAACGTCGATGTAAAACTTTTGAGGTTGGTGATTTTGTTATGGTGCGGATTCGTCCAGAATGGTTCCCTCCGGGAACAGTTAAGAAATTGCATGGAAAGAGTGCTGGGTTTGTCAAAATACTTAAGAGAATTAATGACAATGCTTATGTAGTAGATTTGTCTGCAGATTTCAATATAAATCCCTCTTTTAACATAGAAGACTTAGTGGCATATGAAGGTCCTGATTTTAACCCATAAAATCCACTATCAAAACAGCCTTGTGTGAACCCACCCTATGAGATTCCAAACCTACCTCCACTACCAAATATTCCCAATTTACCTATAGCAGAGCAAGTGAAGGCAGTCTTAAGTGATGAAATCATATCCACAAGAGAAGGAGGACGAAAAAGATATTTGATCAGGTGGAAAGGAAAGCCCGAGTCAGAGGATACGTGGCTAGATTGCAAGGAGTTGCAGCAGATTGATCCAGATGCACTAGGGATCTACGAGAGCGCCAGAGATTCTTACTCGACAGAGTCGAGTTTTCTCCCACCCCGAGAAAATGATGGGGACATTAGATCAGCGTGGAAGTTTTATCAGAGACGTGGTCGTCGATCTACGGCCACGATCGAGTCCTTGTATTTCTAAGTCATGATTGTATTTTATTTCATTTATGCATTTTCTTATTTGCTTAGGTGTCATTATTATTTCCCTTTGTACCCCTTTCATGGGAGTGGTCGCATGTAAGCCCAAAGGGCAAGTTGGTCTTTTATTTTCTTGAGTCTTTGTACCCGGCTATTTATAGACTCATTTCCTTTATTTTGGAGGATGAATGAATGATTATTATGAGAAATTTCTTGTCCTTGTGTGTTGAGTGTTTGAGAGTTCTTGGAGAGAACTTTGGAGAGATCCCTTGGAGAGGGAGATTGGCGCAGCACCCACCAACCTTGGAGACGGCCGGATTCGTGGTTTTCCTCATTACCTTTTCTTCTTCCTCGCGTCGAAGGCCCCCTTCCCCCCCCCACCCCCCACCCCCACCCCCCACCCCCACCTCACCCGACCCCTCCTCCTTCCCCAAGCCCACGGCCTCCCTTGACCCGAGCTCTTTTCCCCCACAAAATCGACGGCCACCTCTTCCCAACCCGTCGGCCGCCTCCCCTCTTACTCTCCTTGATTTGTTTCTTATTATGGATTTGATATGTTAGGAAATATATTTGAATTTGAAATTTCCAACATTTGAATTTCAAAATATTTCCTAATATATTAATTCTATTTTAGGAAAGTGATTGATTTAAATCATATTTCAAAATTCAAATCCATGAGGGTTTAAATTAATTCTTTCCTAAATCTAATTCCTAAATTAGAAATCCCTTATTACTCTTGCAAATCAATTCCCATCAGCCAAGCATGCCACCGGCCCATGCTCTCACCCATTAATGCATTATTCAATTATTTCCTAATCCAAGAATCATACTTAAGAAATAATTCAAAAACCCTTAATTCCCTCTTGACCGAATTCCTCTCATCCTGCTTTGATTAATTAGTTTCCAAAAGGGTATTTTCACTTTTGGAAATAGAGCAAAGCCTTCCCCTTTTCCCTCTGCATTGCCGCCACCCCTCACCTTTTTCTCTGCCCACACCCGAACCCCTCTCTCTCCCAAATCCTCCTTCCAGTCATCTCTCCCCTCTCATGAAACCCTCTATTGAGATCTTGGCATAAGCAATTTCCAAATAGTTCCACTCTCACATTAGAAAATCTGAGATTTTCTTCTCAGATTTTGGTTAGAAAATCTGAGAACTTTCTCAGATTCTGGAAGGACTTGGCTTACTTCTTCAGCACACCTTGAAGAGAACATCGTAGCTCTCCAACCTTGGATAATCTTCAAGAGTAGTTGCTACCGTGAAGGATCTCCACGTCTCCTTAAGCAAATGTTTTCTCTTTCCCACTTGCACTCAATTTCTTCTAAATCTAAATTCTCAATTGGTTGATTGTAATCACGAAAGCTCCTTCAATTTCTCATGCCAAGCTTAGTCATTTGTAGGAATTGAGTGTAATCTTCTATGCATCATACGTCTCGTTGTTAGATTAGGGATTAATTTGAAGCCTACTGTTTGCGTTGTGAGATTTTCTTATTTATTTTGAAAGTTTCAAAGTTCAGAGCATGTAATCTCACTTAAGCAAATCATTTCCTTATTTGTTTTGAATCTTCGTTGAGAATTGCTAAGTAATTGTTTCCTGAAACTATTCTAATCTAAGAGTTGTGCAATGCCTAAATGACTACATAATCATCGAATCTAATTAGTCCTGCATCAACAACATCGGCAGAAAAACCTGACGCGTTCATCTCCTACTAATTCTCCCCTTCTACCCTTCCCGTTATTTTTATTTAAGCGACAACCCCTCTCCCTAACTGCCACCTCCTCTTCACTTTCAGCAAGCCAAGCCCAAACTTCCTTCCTCAAACCGGGGACAGCCAAGTCATTCATGGATGGTTGATCCTGAACTTGATCACAGCTTCATATTTGACAATCAAGGCTTAGTCTACATTCACCGGTCTCCCTTTTTCGACATCGACCAGACCTTCAAAGAATATGTGGATCAGATTAGCTCCTCTCTTGCAACCGCCATTAACCATCGAAGACCTTCTGTCCAGTGGCAACTCACCTCCAGCCCACCCACTACTTCTTTTTCAGGTAACTTTTTGTTGTTCAAAATCTTAAATATTTACTTCTTCTTGGTGGCATTGTTAATATCATATCAAGCTCTCTTCCGTTGAAATTATTCGAAGAGTGTGAGTGAGGGAGCTTCATTGTGACTATTTTAATTGTTAATTGTAGGATTTGTGTGACTTGTGGATAAGCACCTATTGTTTTAATTATTATTTACTGTTCTCCACCAATACTTGTGATTGTTTGCTATTACTTATCAATAATTGAAAAGGCGCTTAAATCAGCCCTTGATCACCATTGTTATATAATTGCTAAGCTTGTCAATTCCTTATTATTCCTAAACAATTCCTGAATCTAGCAGATGTTCCACATCATTTTATTTGGTAGTATAAATATTTTTCTTTTCAACAACAACAACATTAATTTTCATGCCACTATGGGGTCGGCTACATGAATTCTTTTTCTTCAATGAATTTTGTTAAGAGTCAAATTCTCAATTAAATTTAATAAAAAATATCATTTTTAATATTTTCTAATCAATTTTTTTAGGTTTGTCTACTTTTTTTTAACAAAAGTCGTTTCTAACTCTCCTAATCGGGTCATCTGAAGGCCGACATTTTATTTCTTACAACAGAGATGCAATATGCAAAAAAAAACTAATTTATTAACACGAAAGCACAACAATGAGAAAGCTGCCACACAAACCCTTACTCTTCCATTCAAACACTATGATTTATCTAGACCGTAGACCAAGTGTAATCGGACCATTGCTAAGATCTTATGGTAATTTCAAATTCATAGTCAAATCAAAATACCATGTCAAGTTGGATTTTAGCGAACTAAAATCTGAATATGAAGTAGACGGTATTTATATTGGATCAAACTATATGTACAAATAAGAATCAACTAGTTTGCTTTGGAGTTGGATAATTTTTTGGCAACTTGGAAATTCCTGAACTTTCTAGTGATCTGTACTTGATATTGGGAAGGGTTGGATATTCTAGCAGCAAAGCAAAGGAAAAGAAGAGAACATTGTGAGGACTATAGGAAGGGTTTTAAATAGGCAAGTCAATTGATTCTAAGCTATTGGATCTAATTAAGTTGTCCAAAAATATTTAAAAAAAAAAATGTTGTCCAAAAATATTGGCCATATGTATATGCCATGGGAATAAAGTGAGAAAGATTGAGGGTTTATGCTAACTTGACTGCTAATAATAAAATTCTATGATAAAATTTATGCCGTAAAAAAAGAAAATGATAATTGAAAATAAAAAGTTAGATGGATCCTATACTAAGAAGGAAAAATATTACATGAGAAAATGGAGATTTGCTAGCCAAGAATTAAGGACGAGAACACGAAGGAAAAGAATGGTGAATGAAATAGTAATTATAAGTTGTGGAGCTTACCTTTAATCTTCTAAAAAACATATATCATACGAGCTTGGTCATGAGTCAATTTTAATGGAAAGATCATTGCGGGGTTGAGAGTAGAGGGACATCTTATATTTCTATTAGAAAAATTGAGCTATATTTCTTCCCAATAAAATCATAGTGAAATTTATAACAACAACAATGGGATACAGAAATAAATTGCATAAACCCATATAAAATTTTTCTTTACTATTTTTCCTTTTTCACTCATACTTGCATTAGTGGTAAAGCCACTCATCCACCTAAGCATCCTCATCTCTGCACCACTTAACTTTTAGCATAATACTAAGTTAAGTGTTGCAGAGATGAGGATGCTTAGGTGGATGAGTGGCTTTACCCTTAGAGATAGGATACGAAATGAGCATATACGTGAAAAGGTTGGAGTAGCTCCAGTGGAAGATAAGATTAAAGAGAGTTGCCTTAGATGGTTTGGTCACATTAAACGGAGGTCATCTGATAACCCGTTTAACTTATGTTAAAAAATGTAGAGGTAGACCTAAAAAGACTTGGTTAGAAAATATTAGAATTGATCTTTCTATATTAGATTTAAATGAGAATTTGACATCTAACAGGACACAATGGCGAAAAAGGGTTCATGTAGCCGACCCCACATAGTGGGACAAAGGCTTGATGTTGTTGTTGTTGTTGTAGTACTCATATTTGCATTAGGTTTCCCCTATTTGCACATACTACTCGAATATAATAGTTATGATGCAAACTACAGTTAGTGGAAACTTTAGCATACATTTAAAACAATCTTGACCATAGTCATAGTTTCTGAAACTTCAGTGTGCATTTGAAACAAACTACTTCCATTTAATTACCACGTCATGCTAGATGATTGGTAAATAGCAGTTTATAAAATAGGAAAATGATAAGAAACACTTGGATTTTTAAGTGTTTCTTACCCAAAATCAAGAAAAACCAATGCCAAACTGCTGTCCACAGCAGAAATCAGCCAGGAAATAGGAAGAAACCGGAAGAAAACGCGAGAAAACTGAGAAGAAATTGCAGAAAACTATTGTATTTCAATAGTAGAAGCAAAAACAATAAGAAAGATACAATGTTCTTCGATTCGAGAGGAAGAACCACTCTCCAACAATCTCCGGCAACGCCAAGAGCCCAAACAAGAAACCCTAGAACTCCAAGAAAATTCAAATTCAAGATAATCCCTCCCTCACACCCAAAACCCTTAATTAACCATAAAGGAGTTTTACAAAATGTCTAAACAGCCCCTCGCATTCAAAATTTCCCTCCCAAAATTCTTCCCTGGCCCCCGTCGGCTTCGCTTCGCCCGCTCGGTTCCGCCTCCCGCTCGCGATTCAGTCGCGAATAGAACTGGACCGGTCCAGGTTGGACCGGTCCAGCCGGCCCCTCCTGGGCCGGCGTAACATTACCGCCCTCCCAAAGAATCACCTTGTCCACAAGGTGAAAATCAGGAAACTGCTGTTTCGTCCTCTCATATGGTTCCCACGTGGCCTCGTAGTCAGGAAGGTTCTTCCACTGGATCAACACTTCCTTAATTTTATCTTCTTTCTGGCGCACCCCTTTTAGCTCCATAGGTTCTAAAATCACCTCTAAGTCCTCAGTCAGGGTTGCTGGTAGCTCAGAATTGGCGGTGTACTCCCCAATGGCCTTTCTCAATTGTGATACGTGAAAAACTGGATGTATAGTTGCCGATGGAGGTAGTTTCAATCTGTATGCTACTGACCCAATCTTCTCCAGCACTTCATATGGCCCAAAGTACCTTGGAGCCAGCTTTTCATTCCTCCTGTTGGCAACTGTCTTCTGTCTATATGGTCGGAGCTTCAGAAACACCCTCTCCCCTGCTGCAAACTGTATGTCCTTCCTATGCCCATCCGCTTGCTTCTTCATAATTTGCTGTGCTCTCAGTAGATGCCTCTTTAGCTCTTCAAGTACTCGGTCTCTCTCCTCTAAGTACTCTTCTACTGACGACACAGGAGTGCTGTGTCACGACCCGACCCGACGGGGACGGATCCCGCCCGAGCCGGATCGCGACGAGCGCGCTTACCAAACTTGCTTATCCAGGATCTGGCTTTGGATTAGGTTACTGAACTGATCTTCCAAATTCTTAACTCAACAGAAAGACACACAGAACAACAGAGCTACTAAAAACATCAAATGCAGCGGAACAAAACAGCTATCTTTTCATTTCCTCAAAATAATCATCTACAGAACAGTACATAGCTTTCAACAGAAAGAAAGACAGAACAGAAAAGCCATGACTGTACAAAAATCAAAAAGTACAAAAGTACCTAATCGGATCAGACTCTGAAACTAATCCTGAACTTCCTTGCCCTTCCCAGAACCTGAAAACCACCAGAAAGCAAGGGTGAGCTCAACAGCTCAGCAAAGCAACAAACCACCAATCTAAATTCTCAGAAACCAAAACCAAATTCATCAGACAGAAATCAGATCAGAAATCGGAACAGAGTCGGAAATCAGAACTTATACGGACAGATATCAAATCAGAATCAGAATCGTACAGATCAGATCACAGAACAGAATAAACTCAGCAGAGTCAGAATTATACAGATCATATCGAAACAGAACAAAATCGTATCAGAATCACATATCAGATCAGATATCAGGTATTTAATATAGTTAAGTGTGCCCCCGGCACCAGAATAATAGCTGAGTAATTAATAGCTAAACTAAACTGAACAGAATCACTACGGATTCTAACCCTTATGTCTCCCTTGTGCTCACGGCACCAAAAATTCGCTGAATAATTAATAGCTAAGCTAAATGTGCTCACGGCACCTGAATAATAAAATTCACGGATCCGGAATATAACTGATATTTCTCCAACTTGAGCTCATCTAAAATTTCCCGTTTCACTAACTGAATCTCATAGGATCCAGGCCCCTTATAGCTCCCTTTTATAGCTTATACACATAGCATTTCAATTTCAGAAGAAATCCGGACAATTCAGAAATTACCCAAAAATCGGGCAGCACAACGGCAGTATACAGAATTTACACAAAAATTCCTGCAAAGAAAATTTACCGAATTCGCACAGAACATAGATAATCACATTCCAGAACATTTATTCTACTGCACAGATAATTTCCAATTTCACAGAAAAATCCGGTCGACTAAAAACACAGTCGAATCAAAAATACCCGGACGAAAATGTTCAAAATATAATCAAAACGTGCACACCCGGCACAGCAACGATATACAGAAACTTACGCGGTAAAAACTGAACCAATCAAAAGATACGGACGAAAAACCGTAACGAAAACGAAATCCGGACAGAAAAATACTGCCAACCGCGACGGAACTGAAAATTGAGAAAGACGGAATGTGCCTTACCTCGAGCACAGCAAAATCTTCAACAGTCACTTCGATCGAAAACGGCTCCGCGTCTTCCCGAAATCAACTTTTCCAATTTTCTCCTTTTCTCTCTCCTCAGAGCTGAAATCAGATATTTTTATTTTAATTTTTTCTCTCTCTTCAAATGAGCTGATTTGCCTTAAATCTTCTTCAGATCGGCCTGGCCGATCGTCCAGATCGGCCTGGACGATCAGACCAAAATCCCATCGTCCAGGGACGATTTTTCAGGACGATGTTTACTGTTCATAGGCGATAAAAACCCCTACTCACTGACTTGTGCCATCCACTGATCGTCCCGGGACGATACCTCGATCGGCCTGGACGATCCCTACAGGAAAACACTTAGAGCAATTCTGGCAAAATCTGGAACTGAAAATACACTGATCGTCCCAGGACGATCCCAGATCGTCCTGGACGATACTGGAGCAGTTTGAAATATTACAATCTCCCCAACTCAGAAAAATGTCGTCCTCGACATTATCCAATCCAAACGCAGTCAAAACAAGTACGGGTACGACCGTCTCATATCAGACTCCTTTTCCCAAGTTGCTTCCCGTGCAGTCCGGTGCTTCCACTGGACTTTAACCATCGGAATCTCTTTATTTCTTAACTTCCGGACGTCGTACGCCAAAATAAGCTCTGGCTCTTCCTTATACGCCAGATTCTCCTGAATCTCAACCTCATCAGCTGATACCTTCTTCCCAGAGTCGGATACCCACTTCCTCAGAGTGGATACGTGAAACACATTATGCACATCAGGCATAGAATCAGAAAGCAGTAGGCGATAAGCAGATTTTCCAATTCTTTCCAAAATCTCAAACGGTCCAACATACCTTGGACTAAGCTTGCTCACCTGACCAAATCTGCTCACACCTTTCATCGGGCTGACTTTGACATACACAAAGTCACCGACCTGAAACTCAACAAATCTGTGCTTCTGATTGTAATACTTCTGCTGACGATCTTGAGCGGCTTTCAATCTTTCTCTTATCAAATGAATCTTCTGAGCAGTTTCATCAGCAAAAGTGGCACCCAAAGCCTGTCTATCTCCGACCTCCGTCAGAGTCAAAGGAGTACGGCACTTCCTGCCATACAGAGCCTCGTACGGTGCCATACCGATACTGGACTAAAAACTATTGTTATAAGCAAACTCAATTAGTGGGATATGATCTTCCCAGCTTCCGCTAAAGTCCAGAACACAAAGCCTCAACAGATCTTCCAATACCTGAATAGTCCTCTCAGACTGTCCGTCGGTCTGAGGATGAAAGGCTGTACTGAAATGCAATTTCGTACCCAAGCCTTGCTGAATGCCCTTCCAAAGTCTGGAAGTAAAACGTCCATCTCGATCAGATACAATCACACGAGGCACACCGTGCAATCTGACTATCTCTTTCACATAAATCTGTGCCAAGCGTTCAACTGAATCCGTCTGTCTGATCGGAAGAAAATGGGCTGACTTCGTCAATCGATCCACAACTACCCAAATGGCATCATGTCCTTGTCGTGATCGAGGAAAACCCATCGCAAAATCCATCGTTACCTCCTCCCATTTCCACTCAGGGATAGGCAACGACTGCAACAGTCCACCTGGTCGCTGATGCTCTGCCTTCACCAACTGACAGGCTTCGCATCTCGACACAAACTCTGCTACATCCTTTTTCATCCCAGGCCACCAGAACAAAAGCTTCATATCAGCGTACATCTTACCACTGCCTGGATGAACAGTGTAGCCTGAATGATGAGATTCATACAGAATCTCCCGCCTCAAATCTCCAAACACAGGTACCCACAACCTGTTCTTACAGAAAATAGCACCAGAATCAGAAATTCGAAGTTCAGGAGTCTTACCAGATCCAATCTGAGCTAGCAACTTCGAATAATCAGAATCTGACTTCTGGGCTTCTTGAATCCTTGCTTCCAAAGAAGACTGAATACTCATCTGAGCCAACTCCAAATCACTGGAGGAAATCACCTCCAACTGCAATCGCTCCATGTCTCGAATCAGAAAGTCATCACAGGTAAGCTGAATACCTGAGAATCCAGAAGACTTCCTGCTCAAAGCATCTGCTACCACATTCGCCTTCCCAGGCTGATACTGAATAGTCAGGTCATAGTCCTTGATCAACTCGAGCCACCGCCTCTGTCTCAGATTCAGATCCTTCTAAGTAAAAATGTACTTCAGGCTCTTATGATCAGTAAACATCTCACATGTGACGCCATACAGGTAATGACGCCAAATCTTCAAAGCAAAAACTACTGCAGCTAACTCCAGATCATGTGTCGGGTAATTCTTCTCATGTGGTTTCAACTGTCTCGAAGCATAAGCAATTACCTGACCATGCTGCATCAAAACACATCCCAGTCCTTTCAGTGAAGCATCACTGAACACCTGAAAACCTTCCGTACCTGACGGAAGTGCCAACACTGGAGCTGAAGTCAAACAATCCTTCAGTCTCTGAAAACTAGCTTCACACTCCGGTGTCCAAACAAAAGGTACTGACTTCTGAGTCAGTCTCGTCAGAGGAGTCGAAATCTGTGAAAATCCTTTCACAAACTTCCTATAATACCCGGCCATGCCCAAGAAACTACGTACCTCAAATACCGTAGTCGGCCTTGGCCAATCAGCAACCGCCTGAATCTTCTGGGGATCTACAGAAATACCTTCTCCGCTAATCACATGCCCCAGAAATGAAATGCTCTTCAGCCAGAATTCGCACTTGGAGAACTTGGCATACAGCTGATGCCTCCTCAGAGTCTCCAACACAATCCTCAAATGTCTGGCATGTTCATCCTCAGAAGCAGAATATACCAGAATATCGTCGATGAAGACGATCACAAACTGATCCAAGAACTCCCTGAATACTCGGTTCATCAGATCCATGAAAATAGCGGGCGCATTGGTTACCCCAAAAGGCATAACCAAAAACTCGTAGTGCCCGTACCGAGTACTAAAAGCAGTCTTCACCACATCAGATTCCTTCACCTTCACCTGATAGTATCCGGATCTCAAATCAATCTTCGAAAACACCGAAGATCCGGAAAGCTGATCAAACAAGTCGTCTATCCGAGGCAAAGGATACTTGTTCTTGATCGTGGCCTTGTTCAAATCTCTGTAATCAATGCACATACGGAGTGTACCGTCCTTCTTCTTCACAAACAGAACAGGTGCTCCCCAAGGAGAAACACTAGGACGTACAAAACCTCTGTCAACCAGCTCCTGAAGCTGAACTTTCAACTCAGAAAGTTCTTTCGGTGCCATCCTGTACGGAGCTTTCGATATCGGAGCGGTACCCGGAAAAACATCGATAGAGAACTCCACATCTCTATCCGGAGGTAAACCAACCAACTCCTCAGGAAAAACATCCACAAACTCCCGTACCACAGGGATCTCAGAAACAGAACCAACCTCCAGGTTCAGATCCCGCACCGACGCCAAAAATACTGGATATCCTTTCTTCCACATTCTGCTCACCTCTAACGCAGAAATCAGACTGGAGAGAACACCTCGTAATCCCTGAAATACAACTCTCTCTCCAGCCACAAGCAAACTCACTTGCTTCTTCAGACAGTCAATCTGAGCCTCATACAGACTCAGCCAATCCATTCCCAGAATCACATCATACGACGAAATCGGCAATCGAATCAAACTCGATTTCCACTTCTTGCCAGAAATCTCGATCTCACACAAACAAAACTGTCGAGCAATCAATGGATTCCCAGCCGGTAAAATCACAGACAAAGAAACCGGTAAAACCATCGAATCCAAATGTAAAAGCTCAAAACAATGCTCGGACAGAAAAGAATGACTCGCTCCAGAGTCAAACAAAACACGACAGGGCTGATCAGAAATGTAAACCGTACCTGTCACCACATCCGGAGCATCTCGAGCCTCCTGCTGACTCAAGCTGTAAACTCGTGGCTGAACTGGAACAGGAGCTGAAGCAACAGAACTACTCTGCTCCCTCTGAATCGTAGGTGGTCTCCGTGGTGCAGAACTAGAACTACCACCTCTACCAGCAAATCCCTCAGGGCGTGGAGGAACAGTCCTCGGTCTTCCTGCTGCTGAACCAACAGGTCTGACGAAGCCCTCAGATCGCTGCTCAAATCCCATCTGTGGACATTCTGCAATCCTATGTCCCGGCTGACCACATCTGAAACAAAGACCAGCTATCCTGTAGCACTGGCCATGGTGTCGCCGTCCACAACTCTGGCACACAGGTGCCGAACTGACAGATCCAGAACCAGTCGTACTGGTAGCAGTACCAGACGATCCTCCGCTCCTCCTGGATTCTCCAGATCCAGATCCAGAAACAAATCTCCTCTTCCCAGAGGAACCACTGCCAGAAGTATCTCCTCCAAATCTCTTCCTACTCGCAGACCACCGCTGCTGAGTAGTCGTCATATCATTCTCGATCAGACGAGCTCGCTCCACAAGCTCAGAGAAATCAGTAATCCTGAACGGTATCAGAGGCTGCCTCAAAGTGTCTCGTAAGCCTCTCAGAAATCTGTAGCACCTCTCAGCAGACGTGCTAACCAGCTGCGGAGCGTACCTGGCTAATGCAGTAAACTCAGCCTCGTACTGCATCACCGTCTTGCTCCCCTGAACCAGCCTCAGAAAACTCTCCTGCATCTGCTGTCGTGCAGAAGGGGGAACAAACCAGTCTCTGAACACCTCAGTGAACTCTTCCCAAGTGATCAAAGAGTTCAATCTGCCCTGAAATCTGGCTGCCTGCTGGCCATCCCACCAGTGCTCAGCCTCTCCATCTAACAGAAAAACAGCCAACGGAACCTTCCTGTCTGCAGGACACTGCATCCCGTCAAAAGTCTTCTCCAATCTCCTCAGCCACTCCTCAGCAGCTCTGGGCTCAACAGCGCCCTCAAACCTCGGAGGCTTCAACCTCAAAAATAACTGCAGGTGTCGATCAATGTCCTCAGATCTAACAGTAGAAGCTCTGCTCTGAGTCTCGCTCATCATCTGAGCAACAAGTGACGCAAACTGAGACAGCGTATCAGCACCGACCACTGGGGCTGTACTCCCCACTGGTGCTGCCTGATCATCACTCTGACCGTCTGTCATGTCTGGGTCTGGCTGATCCATACAGAAAAATCCAGAAAATCCGGAAAACTATCACAAAAACAACACAAAAACAACACAATAAAAAGCCAAACGACCCAAAACTACCTCCCAGACAGACTTACTGATCACTTCCTAGAGCTCTGTTTCACAATTCAACCTGTTTCCAAAACCAGTGCTCTGATACCACAAAAGCTTGTCACGACCCGACCCGACGGGGACGGATCCCGCCCGAGCCGGATCGCGACGAGCGCGCTTACCAAACTTGCTTATCCAGGATCTGGCTTTGGATTAGGTTACTGAACTGATCTTCCAAATTCTTAACTCAACAGAAAGACACACAGAACAACAGAGCTACTAAAAACATCAAATGCAGCGGAACAAAACAGCTATCTTTTCATTTCCTCAAAATAATCATCTACAGAACAGTACATGGCTTTCAACAGAAAGAAAGACAGAACAGAAAAGCCATGACTGTACAAAAATCAAAAAGTACAAAAGTACCTAATCGGATCAGACTCTGAAACTAATCCTGAACTTCCTTGCCCTTCCCAGAACCTGAAAACCACCAGAAAGCAAGGGTGAGCTCAACAGCTCAGCAAAGCAACAAACCACCAATCTAAATTCTCAGAAACCAAAACCAAATTCATCAGACAGAAATCAGATCAGAAATCGGAACAGAGTCGGAAATCAGAACTTATACGGACAGATATCAAATCAGAATCAGAATCGTACAGATCAGATCACAGAACAGAATAAACTCAGCAGAGTCAGAATTATACAGATCATATCGAAACAGAACAAAATCGTATCAGAATCACATATCAGATCAGATATCAGGTATTTAATATAGTTAAGTGTGCCCCCGGCACCAGAATAATAGCTGAGTAATTAATAGCTAAACTAAACTGAACAGAATCACTACGGATTCTAACCCTTATGTCTCCCTTGTGCTCACGGCACCAAAAATTCGCTGAATAATTAATAGCTAAGCTAAATGTGCTCACGGCACCTGAATAATAAAATTCACGGATCCGGAATATAACTGATATTTCTCCAACTTGAGCTCATCTAAAATTTCCCGTTTCACTAACTGAATCTCATAGGATCCAGGCCCCTTATAGCTCCCTTTTATAGCTTATACACATAGCATTTCAATTTCAGAAGAAATCCGGACAATTCAGAAATTACCCAAAAATCGGGCAGCACAACGGCAGTATACAGAATTTACACAAAAATTCCTGCAAAGAAAATTTACCGAATTCGCACAGAACATAGATAATCACATTCCAGAACATTTATTCTACTGCACAGATAATTTCCAATTTCACAGAAAAATCCGGTCGACTAAAAACACAGTCGAATCAAAAATACCCGGACGAAAATCTTCAAAATATAATCAAAACGTGCACACCCGGCACAGCAACGATATACAGAAACTTACGCGGTAAAAACTGAACCAATCAAAAGATACGGACGAAAAACCGTAACGAAAACGAAATCCGGACAGAAAAATACTGCCAACCGCGACGGAACTGAAAATTGAGAAAGACGGAATGTGCCTTACCTCGAGCACAGCAAAATCTTCAACAGTCACTTCGATCGAAAACGGCTCCGCGTCTTCCCGAAATCAACTTTTCCAATTTTCTCCTTTTCTCTCTCCTCAGAGCTGAAATCAGATATTTTTATTTTAATTTTTTCTCTCTCTTCAAATGAGCTGATTTGCCTTAAATCTTCTTCAGATCGGCCTGGCCGATCGTCCAGATCGGCCTGGACGATCAGACCAAAATCCCATCGTCCAGGGACGATTTTTCAGGACGATGTTTACTGTTCATAGGCGATAAAAACCCCTACTCACTGACTTGTGCCATCCACTGATCGTCCCGGGACGATACCTCGATCGGCCTGGACGATCCCTACAGGAAAACACTTAGAGCAATTCTGGCAAAATCTGGAACTGAAAATACACTGATCGTCCCAGGACGATCCCAGATCGTCCTGGACGATACTGGAGCAGTTTGAAATATTACAATCTCCCCAACTCAGAAAAATGTCGTCCTCGACATTATCCAATCCAAACGCAGTCAAAACAAGTACGGGTACGACCGTCTCATATCAGACTCCTTTTCCCAAGTTGCTTCCCGTGCAGTCCGGTGCTTCCACTGGACTTTAACCATCGGAATCTCTTTATTTCTTAACTTCCGGACGTCGTACGCCAAAATAAGCTCTGGCTCTTCCTTATACGCCAGATTCTCCTGAATCTCAACCTCATCAGCTGATACCTTCTTCCCAGAGTCGGATACCCACTTCCTCAGAGTGGATACGTGAAACACATTATGCACATCAGGCAT
Organism: Dendrobium huoshanense; assembly: GCA_016618105.1. Lineage (NCBI taxonomy): Eukaryota > Viridiplantae > Streptophyta > Magnoliopsida > Asparagales > Orchidaceae > Dendrobium > Dendrobium huoshanense. The sequence goes on along the minus strand of CM028343.1, from coordinate 36,465,177 downwards.
AGAATCAGAAAGCAGTAGGCGATAAGCAGATTTTCCAATTCTTTCCAAAATCTCAAACGGTCCAACATACCTTGGACTAAGCTTGCTCACCTGACCAAATCTGCTCACACCTTTCATCGGGCTGACTTTGACATACACAAAGTCACCGACCTGAAACTCAACAATCTGTGCTTCTGATTGTAATACTTCTGCTGACGATCTTGAGCGGCTTTCAATCTTTCTCTTATCAAATGAATCTTCTGAGCAGTTTCATCAGCAAAAGTGGCACCCAAAGCCTGTCTATCTCCGACCTCCGTCAGAGTCAAAGGAGTACGGCACTTCCTGCCATACAGAGCCTCGTACGGTGCAATACCGATACTGGACTAAAAACTATTGTTATAAGCAAACTCAATTAGTGGGATATGATCTTCCCAGCTTCCGCTAAAGTCCAGAACACAAAGCCTCAACAGATCTTCCAATACCTGAATAGTCCTCTCAGACTGTCCGTCGGTCTGAGGATGAAAGGCTGTACTGAAATGCAATTTCGTACCCAAGCCTTGCTGAATGCCCTTCCAAAGTCTGGAAGTAAAACGTCCATCTCGATCAGATACAATCACACGAGGCACACCGTGCAATCTGACTATCTCTTTCACATAAATCTGTGCCAAGCGTTCAACTGAATCCGTCTGTCTGATCGGAAGAAAATGGGCTGACTTCGTCAATCGATCCACAACTACCCAAATGGCATCATGTCCTTGTCGTGATCGAGGAAAACCCATCGCAAAATCCATCGTTACCTCCTCCCATTTCCACTCAGGGATAGGCAACGACTGCAACAGTCCACCTGGTCGCTGATGCTCTGCCTTCACCAACTGACAGGCTTCGCATCTCGACACAAACTCTGCTACATCCTTTTTCATCCCAGGCCACCAGAACAAAAGCTTCATATCAGCGTACATCTTACCACTGCCTGGATGAACAGTGTAGCCTGAATGATGAGATTCATACAGAATCTCCCGCCTCAAATCTCCAAACACAGGTACCCACAACCTGTTCTTACAGAAAATAGCACCAGAATCAGAAATTCGAAGTTCAGGAGTCTTACCATATCCAATCTGAGCTAGCAACTTCGAATAATCAGAATCTGACTTCTGGGCTTCTTGAATCCTTGCTTCCAAAGAAGACTGAATACTCATCTGAGCCAACTCCAAATCACTGGAGGAAATCACCTCCAACTGCAATCGCTCCATGTCTCGAATCAGAAAGTCATCACAGGTAAGCTGAATACCTGAGAATCCAGAAGACTTCCTGCTCAAAGCATCTGCTACCACATTCGCCTTCCCAGGCTGATACTGAATAGTCAGGTCATAGTCCTTGATCAACTCGAGCCACCGCCTCTGTCTCAGATTCAGATCCTTCTAAGTAAAAATGTACTTCAGGCTCTTATGATCAGTAAACATCTCACATGTGACGCCATACAGGTAATGACGCCAAATCTTCAAAGCAAAAACTACTGCAGCTAACTCCAGATCATGTGTCGGGTAATTCTTCTCATGTGGTTTCAACTGTCTCGAAGCATAAGCAATTACCTGACCATGCTGCATCAAAACACATCCCAGTCCTTTCAGTGAAGCATCACTGAACACCTGAAAACCTTCCGTACCTGACGGAAGTGCCAACACTGGAGCTGAAGTCAAACAATCCTTCAGTCTCTGAAAACTAGCTTCACACTCCGGTGTCCAAACAAAAGGTACTGACTTCTGAGTCAGTCTCGTCAGAGGAGTCGAAATCTGTGAAAATCCTTTCACAAACTTCCTATAATACCCGGCCATGCCCAAGAAACTACGTACCTCAAATACCGTAGTCGGCCTTGGCCAATCAGCAACCGCCTGAATCTTCTGGGGATCTACAGAAATACCTTCTCCGCTAATCACATGCCCCAGAAATGAAATGCTCTTCAGCCAGAATTCGCACTTGGAGAACTTGGCATACAGCTGATGCCTCCTCAGAGTCTCCAACACAATCCTCAAATGTCTGGCATGTTCATCCTCAGAAGCAGAATATACCAGAATATCGTCGATGAAGACGATCACAAACTGATCCAAGAACTCCCTGAATACTCGGTTCATCAGATCCATGAAAATAGCGGGCGCATTGGTTACCCCAAAAGGCATAACCAAAAACTCGTAGTGCCCGTACCGAGTACTAAAAGCAGTCTTCACCACATCAGATTCCTTCACCTTCACCTGATAGTATCCGGATCTCAAATCAATCTTCGAAAACACCGAAGATCCGGAAAGCTGATCAAACAAGTCGTCTATCCGAGGCAAAGGATACTTGTTCTTGATCGTGGCCTTGTTCAAATCTCTGTAATCAATGCACATACGGAGTGTACCGTCCTTCTTCTTCACAAACAGAACAGGTGCTCCCAAGGAGAAACACTAGGACGTACAAAACCTCTGTCAACCAACTCCTGAAGCTGAACTTTCAACTCAGAAAGTTCTTTCGGTGCCATCCTGTACGGAGCTTTCGATATCGGAGCGGTACCCGGAAAAACATCGATAGAGAACTCCACATCTCTATCCGGAGGTAAACCAACCAACTCCTCAGGAAAAACATCCACAAACTCCCGTACCACAGGGATCTCAGAAACAGAACCAACCTCCAGGTTCAGATCCCGCACCGACGCCAAAAATACTGGATATCCTTTCTTCCACATTCTGCTCACCTCTAACGCAGAAATCAGACTGGAGAGAACACCTCGTAATCCCTGAAATACAACTCTCTCTCCAGCCACAAGCAAACTCACTTGCTTCTTCAGACAGTCAATCTGAGCCTCATACAGACTCAGCCAATCCATTCCCAGAATCACATCATACGACGAAATCGGCAATCGAATCAAACTCGATTTCCACTTCTTGCCAGAAATCTCGATCTCACACAAACAAAACTGTCGAGCAATCAATGGATTCCCAGCCGGTAAAATCACAGACAAAGAAACCGGTAAAACCATCGAATCCAAATGTAAAAGCTCAAAACAATGCTCGGACAGAAAAGAATGACTCGCTCCAGAGTCAAACAAAACACGACAGGGCTGATCAGAAATGTAAACCGTACCTGTCACCACATCCGGAGCATCTCGAGCCTCCTGCTGACTCAAGCTGTAAACTCATGGCTGAACTGGAACAGGAGCTGAAGCAACAGAACTACTCTGCTCCCTCTGAATCGTAGGTGGTCTCCGTGGTGCAGAACTAGAACTACCACCTCTACCAGCAAATCCCTCAGGGCGTGGAGGAACAGTCCTCGGTCTTCCTGCTGCTGAACCAACAGGTCTGACGAAGCCCTCAGATCGCTGCTCAAATCCCATCTGTGGACATTCTGCAATCCTATGTCCCGGCTGACCACATCTGAAACAAAGACCAGCTATCCTGTAGCACTGGCCATGGTGTCGCCGTCCACAACTCTGGCACACAGGTGCCGAACTGACAGATCCAGAACCAGTCGTACTGGTAGCAGTACCAGACGATCCTCCGCTCCTCCTGGATTCTCCAGATCCAGATCCAGAAACAAATCTCCTCTTCCCAGAGGAACCACTGCCAGAAGTATCTCCTCCAAATCTCTTCCTACTCGCAGACCACCGCTGCTGAGTAGTCGTCATATCATTCTCGATCAGACGAGCTCGCTCCACAAGCTCAGAGAAATCAGTAATCCTGAACGGTATCAGAGGCTGCCTCAAAGTGTCTCGTAAGCCTCTCAGAAATCTGTAGCACCTCTCAGCAGACGTGCTAACCAGCTGCGGAGCGTACCTGGCTAATGCAGTAAACTCAGCCTCGTACTGCATCACCGTCTTGCTCCCCTGAACCAGCCTCAGAAAACTCTCCTGCATCTGCTGTCGTGCAGAAGGGGGAACAAACCAGTCTCTGAACACCTCAGTGAACTCTTCCCAAGTGATCAAAGAGTTCAATCTGCCCTGAAATCTGGCTGCCTGCTGGCCATCCCACCAGTGCTCAGCCTCTCCATCTAACAGAAAAACAGCCAACGGAACCTTCCTGTCTGCAGGACACTGCATCCCGTCAAAAGTCTTCTCCAATCTCCTCAGCCACTCCTCAGCAGCTCTGGGCTCAACAGCGCCCTCAAACCTCGGAGGCTTCAACCTCAAAAATAACTGCAGGTGTCGATCAATGTCCTCAGATCTAACAGTAGAAGCTCTGCTCTGAGTCTCGCTCATCATCTGAGCAACAAGTGACGCAAACTGAGACAGCGTATCAGCACCGACCACTGGGGCTGTACTCCCCACTGGTGCTGCCTGATCATCACTCTGACCGTCTGTCATGTCTGGGTCTGGCTGATCCATACAGAAAAATCCAGAAAATTCGAAAAACTATCACAAAAACAACACAAAAACAACACAATAAAAAGCCAAACGACCCAAAACTACCTCCCAGACAGACTTACTGATCACTTCCTAGAGCTCTGTTTCACAATTCAACCTGTTTCCAAAACCAGTGCTCTGATACCACAAAAGCTTGTCACGACCCGACCCGACGGGGACGGATCCCGCCCGAGCCGGATCGCGACGAGCGCGCTTACCAAACTTGCTTATCCAGGATCTGGCTTTGGATTAGGTTACTGAACTGATCTTCCAAATTCTTAACTCAACAGAAAGACACACAGAACAACAGAGCTACTAAAAACATCAAATGCAGCGGAACAAAACAGCTATCTTTTCATTTCCTCAAAATAATCATCTACAGAACAGTACATGGCTTTCAACAGAAAGAAAGACAGAACAGAAAAGCCATGACTGTACAAAAATCAAAAAGTACAAAAGTACCTAATCGGATCAGACTCTGAAACTAATCCTGAACTTCCTTGCCCTTCCCAGAACCTGAAAACCACCAGAAAGCAAGGGTGAGCTCAACAGCTCAGCAAAGCAACAAACCACCAATCTAAATTCTCAGAAACCAAAACCAAATTCATCAGACAGAAATCAGATCAGAAATCGGAACAGAGTCGGAAATCAGAACTTATACGGACAGATATCAAATCAGAATCAGAATCGTACAGATCAGATCACAGAACAGAATAAACTCAGCAGAGTCAGAATTATACAGATCATATCGAAACAGAACAAAATCGTATCAGAATCACATATCAGATCAGATATCAGGTATTTAATATAGTTAAGTGTGCCCCCGGCACCAGAATAATAGCTGAGTAATTAATAGCTAAACTAAACTGAACAGAATCACTACGGATTCTAACCCTTATGTCTCCCTTGTGCTCACGGCACCAAAAATTCGCTGAATAATTAATAGCTAAGCTAAATGTGCTCACGGCACCTGAATAATAAAATTCACGGATCCGGAATATAACTGATATTTCTCCAACTTGAGCTCATCTAAAATTTCCCGTTTCACTAACTGAATCTCATAGGATCCAGGCCCCTTATAGCTCCCTTTTATAGCTTATACACATAGCATTTCAATTTCAGAAGAAATCCGGACAATTCAGAAATTACCCAAAAATCGGGCAGCACAACGGCAGTATACAGAATTTACACAAAATTCCTGCAAAGAAAATTTACCGAATTCGCACAGAACATAGATAATCACATTCCAGAACATTTATTCTACTGCACAGATAATTTCCAATTTCACAGAAAAATCCGGTCGACTAAAAACACAGTCGAATCAAAAATACCCGGACGAAAATCTTCAAAATATAATCAAAACGTGCACACCCGGCACAGCAACGATATACAGAAACTTACGCGGTAAAAACTGAACCAATCAAAAGATACGGACGAAAAACCGTAACGAAAACGAAATCCGGACAGAAAAATACTGCCAACCGCGACGGAACTGAAAATTGAGAAAGACGGAATGTGCCTTACCTCGAGCACAGCAAAATCTTCAACAGTCACTTCGATCGAAAACGGCTCCGCGTCTTCCCGAAATCAACTTTTCCAATTTTCTCCTTTTCTCTCTCCTCAGAGCTGAAATCAGATATTTTTATTTTAATTTTTTCTCTCTCTTCAAATGAGCTGATTTGCCTTAAATCTTCTTCAGATCGGCCTGGCCGATCGTCCAGATCGGCCTGGACGATCAGACCAAAATCCCATCGTCCAGGGACGATTTTTCAGGACGATGTTTACTGTTCATAGGCGATAAAACCCTACTCACTGACTTGTGCCATCCACTGATCGTCCCGGGACGATACCTCGATCGGCCTGGACGATCCCTACAGGAAAACACTTAGAGCAATTCTGGCAAAATCTGAAACTGAAAATACACTGATCGTCCCAGGACGATCCCAGATCGTCCTGGACGATACTGGAGCAATTTGAAATATTACATGCTGCTACTCCCAAAATGCACCAAGTGTGGAGGATCCCTTCCGTACAGTACTTTGAATGGCGTCATCTGTGAAGCTGAGTGAAAGGAAGTGTTGTACCAGTATTCTGCCCAGGATAGCCATTTGGCCCACAACTTAGGTGTCTCCGACACAAAACATCTCAAGTAGGTTTCCAAACTCCTGTTAACCACTTCCGTTTGGCCATCTGTCTGTGGGTGATAAGCAGTGCTCCTTTTCAAAACTGTTTCTTGTAACCTGAACAGCTCCTTCCAAAAGTGACTGAGGAACACCTTGTCTCTATCGGACACGATTGCCTCTGGTATCACATGCAACCTGACAACCTCTCTGATGAAGGCTGAAGCCACTGTTACTGAGGTGTAAGGATGTCGGAGGGGAATAAAATGAGCATACTTGCTCAGTCTATCCACCACCACCAGGATCACTGTGAAGCCTTCTGAGCGGGGCAACCCATCTATGAAGTCCATGGATATTTCCTCCCACACTCGTCCTGGTAACGCCAACGGCTGTAGTAGCCCCCCTGGTGACATAGCCATGTATTTGTTCCTCTGACAAATCTCACATTTGGCCACCATCTCCTCTACATCTCTATGCATTCCCTTCCAATAAAGCTCAGCAGCAATCCTCCTGTAGGTCTTCTGCACCCCAGAATGACCACCAACCGCGCTCCCATGAAATTCTTGGAGGATGTTTGGGATGTGGATAGAAGTCCTGGGCATCACGAACCTCCCTTGATACAACAATCTATCCCCCTCTACTGAGTACCCTGGGTGGCTATCACCTTCCCTTAATAAATCAGCCCTGATCTTTTCCAACCCCTCATCTTTCGAGCTCTCTACTTTGATTGCCGCCCAATCTAACATCAAAGGAACAGACACACCCACTGTCTGAAGTTCACCCAAACATCTGGACAAGGCATCAGCAGCTTTGTTTTCCCCGCCTGGTCTGTACTGAATTTCAAAGTCATACCCCAGCAATTTTGAAAGCCATCGCTGATGCTCTTCAGTCACCATCCGTTGCTCTAACAAGTACTTCAGGCTCCTCTGATCAGTCCTAACAATAAAGTGTCTGCCCAATAAGTAAGGTCTCCACTTCTGGATGGCCAGCACAATCGCCATCAGCTCTCTCTCATAGACAGACTTCAGTCTAGCCCGGGATGACAGTACTTGACTGAAGTAAGCTATGGGTCTGTGGTTCTGCATCAACACTGCTCCCAATCCATAGCCTGAAGCATCTGTCTCCACCACAAACACCTGATTGAAGTCCGACAGAGCAAGCACTGGCACTGTCGTCATGGCTTTCTTCAGCTTCTCAAAAGCCTCTGAAGCTGCTTCTCCCCATAAAAAATTGTCCTTCTTCAATTGCTCTGTCAGTGGCCATGCTATAGTGCTGTATCCCCTCACGAACCTCCTGTAGTATCCTGTCAATCCCAAGAATCCTCTGAGCCCCTTCAAGGTCTTGGGTTGAGGCCATGCCAGCATTGCCTCTATCTTGGACTGATCTGCAGCCACTCCCTCCTGGGATATCACATGCCCCAAGTACTCCACCCATGCCTGAGCGAAGTCACACTTCTTGAAATTGGCCTTCAGCTGATGCTCCCTCAGCACATCCAACACCACTCTCAGGTGCTCTAGGTGTTCCTCCTCAGTCCTGCTATAAATTAGTATGTCATCAAAAAATACCAACACAAACCTGCGAAGGTGTGGCTTGAAGATCCGGTTCATCAATGCCTGGAATGTCGCTGGTGCATTGGTGAGGCCAAAAGGCATCAGCAGAAACTCGTAGTGGCCCTCATGAGTCCTTAAGGCTGTTTTCTGCACATCTTCCTTCCTCATCTTGATCTGATGATAGCCTGACTTCAGATCAATTTTGGTGAACAAAGCAGCTCCATGCAGCTCATCCATCAACTCGTCAATCACAGGGATGGGAAACTTATCAGGCACTGTCTCTTTGTTGAGAGCTCTGTAGTCAACACAGAACCTCCAACTCCCATCCTTCTTTTTCACCAGCAGAACTGGGCTAGAGAAAGGGCTCACACTGGGCTGAATGATCCCCCCTTCTAGCATTTCCCCCACCAATTTCTCAATCTCATCTTTTTGCACCTGAGGGTATCTGTAAGGTCTCACACTGATAGGGGAGGCTCCCTCTTTCAGGATGATCTGATGCTCCCGCTCTCTGTCAGGTGGGAGTCCCACCGGAGGTTGGAACACATCCTCGAACTCCTGTAGAAAGGGCTGAACCAACGCAGGAATGGGTTTCTCTTCCCCCTCCTGTTGATCCTCCAAGCTTTGCAACTCCACCAGGAAACCTCCTCCTTCCTCTTGGATAATTTTTACCATCGACCTGAGTGACACTCCAGCTCTGGACAAACCTGGTTCCCCCCTCAGCTTCACCCTCTTGCCTTCTACCATCAGTTCCATCACCATGGTTCCCCAGTTCACCTTGGTTTCACCCAAGGTCTGTAGCCATTTCATGCCCAAAATGACATCGGTGCTACCCAACCTCAGGGGTAGGAAGTCCTCCACCACCCTGATCTCCTGTAGGCTCATCTCCACCCCCTTGCAGATCCCCGTGCTAGACTCAATCTTTCCTGTCCCCATCATCACCCCATAACTGCCTGTCTCAGTAGGCTCCATCCCCAGCTCCTCCGCCACCTGGGTGGATATGAAGTTGTGGGTTGCCCCACTATCGATCAGTACTACTACCTCCCTCCCATGGATCTTCCCCTTCACCTTCATGGTATGACTAGGAGTAAATCCCATCACAGAATTGAGGGATACCTCGGCCACCTCCAACTGGGGGTCACTCTGCTCCTCATCAGAGTCATCACCCTCCTCAAGCGCCTCGTCTATATAGACGGTGAGAGCCCGAAGAGCGCGATCCTTGCATCTGTGCCCTGGAACAAACTTCTCCTCACATCTGAAACAAAGGCCCTTGGCCCTCTTCTCCTACATCTCTTCCTCAGTCAATTTCTTGAAGCTTCCTGCAGTTCTAGTCACCCCGCTCTTCTCCTTTCCACTCTCTCTAGGGACACTAGGGCTTGGCCCTTTTGGAGCCAAGTAAGTGGTGGTTGTCCTGGTGGGACCTCCTGAGTGGTTGTTCCGCCAACTTCGAGCGTTGGTCTTCTGGTTCTTCACCAGCTGAGCCAACTCCATTGCCTCCCTCAGGTCTCTCGGTCTCATGACCTTCACAGCATCCCTTATTTCTGGCTTGAGCCCCTTCATAAAGTTCCCCCCCAACGTGCTGTTCGATAAGCCCTCCATGTCGCCCACCAGACTCTCGAATTTCTTTCTGTATTCCTCCACTGTCCCCTCCTAAGTGAGGGCATAGAACTGCTCGGAGATCTCCCATGGGCTGCCCCCCTGAATCTCTCTCTGATGGCCTCCTTGAAATCCCTCCACGTTCTCACCGGGTCCCACTTATCCATGTACTTGAACCAAGCAAAAGCCGCCCCTTCCAAGCACATGCTAGCAGCCATCAATCTCTCCTCCTCCATAAGGCCATTCACTGCAAAGTACCTTTCCACCTTGTGGATCCACTCATCCACATTTCCCTCTTCGAAAACAGGCATTTTCAGCTTCCTGGCCCTCGTGTCCATCCCGTATGCTCTGTTCCCCCCATGGCCTCCTCTGTCTCAGGCAATGGGGTCTTCCCAAGTTCCTCTTTCTCCATATCGGGGCTCATCCTCCCTCCTCGGCCGTCGATAGCCAACTTCCCCTCGCGCTCCGCCATGGTGGTTATGGATCCCCCATGGCCGGTCCACTGGGTCGGGCCTCTGACGACGCCAATCATCCTCTCTTTCTTCCCTGAAGTCTCTCCTTCTTTCTTGCTCTTCCCTCCTGATGGACTCCCGATGTAGCATTCTTCCGTTGCTACCAAGCAGTTCCACCTCCTCTTCCCCTTCCGGATTTGCCTTCTCCTTACCCTTGCTCCCACTACCTTCTCCTCTTTCCTCCACTGGCACAGCTCTTGCTTGCCCTTCCAACAACTTTTTCATCATCTCCTCCAATGCCATGAATTTCCCTTCCATATTCTCACTCAACGTCGCCATCTTCTCCTCTAGATCCGCCTTAAATTGACCCACTTCGGTCTCCAAGACTTCTACACGTTTAGATGCCATGGGAACCAAAAAATGGTCGCCGGATCTCTTCCGAAAAGCAAAAATCTGTAGCGAAACGGTGGAAAACAGCCCCCCACCGTCCGGATCTTCGCTCTGATACCAATTTGATAAGAAACACTTGGATTTTTAAGTGTTTCTTACCCAAAATCAAGAAAAACCAATGCCAAACTGCTGTCCACAGCAGAAATCAGCCAGGAAATAGGAAGAAACCGGAAGAAAACGCGAGAAAACCGAGAAGAAATTGCAGAAAACTATTGTATTTCAATAGTAGAAGCAAAAACAATAAGAAAGATACAATGTTCTTCGATTCGAGAGGAAGAACCACTCTCCAACAATCTCCGGCAACGCCAAGAGCCCAAACAAGAAACCCTAGAACTCCAAGAAAATTCAAATTCAAGATAATCCCTCCCTCACACCCAAAACCCTTAATTAACCATAAAGGAGTTTTACAAAATGTCTAAACAGCCCCTCGCATTCAAAATTTCCCTCCCAAAATTCTTCCCTGGCCCCCGTCGGCTTCGCTTCGCCCGCTCGGTTCCGCCTCCCACTCGCGATTCCGTCGCGAATAGAACTGGACCGGTCCAGGTTGGACCGGTCCAGCCGGCCCCTCCTGGGCCGGCGTAACAGAAAACTGCTTAAAAGGGAAGGTTAAGTACAGTATTGAAACAAACGCTACCGTAAAATACAAATTAGGTTAGAATGCTATGGTTAATTCTTCCAAAAATTTGCACAAAGATGTCAATATCATTGAAGAAATGAAATTCATGGTTTTTTATCAAACGCTTTTATTACGTTAATTGATAAATTACCAACCTGCTCGCTATAAGGAAGATACTTCCCATCAAAGGTGATCACCACACGATCCTTCCCATCAACTCCTTTAACCTTATCAACAGAGCAATAGAAATCTATAGCAGACATTCTGTGAAGAAACCAAGTCAGTGATGCAGAAGGATTCTGCACTTATTTATTAAATATATGTATGCTCCAAATCAATTAATGAACTTGGAATGCAGATTCCATTTTAAGAAGAAAACAGGAGCAAATATTTATCACTCAAGCATGTTATGGCTTACAAGTACAGAATTCAGGCATTAATGATGAAGAAAGATATCAAGCTGTTGACTATAACTAAAAAATATACCAGTCTATAACCTCCGTATGTAAACAAACGCTAGTGCTAGATTCAACTACTAACATTTTTCTAAGCACTAGAACAAGAAATGGATATATTTGTTCCACTAGTTTATGAGCATTGGTATGTTGTTTGCCACTTGAATTCCTTTAAAAATATTGTCTGGGCTAGTTAACCAGGGTTTGAGACAGTGAACTTCGGGTGAAATCCAAGAACAAACTAGGTAAGCTTGGCCCACAATTCTAGTTTTAGAAATCAAGTGATACTACCCTTATGGTTCTCAACAGGAATTTATGAGTAAAAATTTATAAAGATAAATTAGTAGTTGGGATAAAACAAATGATGATAAAAATGACCAAAACCTTCTCCCAAGTAGGCAGTAACAACTTGCTTATGGCATTTTGTGGCTTTTGACAATGTGTTAGGCCGCCGGTTCAAGGTGAACCGGCTGAGCCGGCTCAAGTCTATAAGAGGCGGACTAGTTCCGCCTCCTCTACCGTGGCCGCCCAAAGAGATGGGTCCCACCCATCTATTTGATTTCAAAATTCAATAGAGGGGGGCGGCTAGGGCTTTGGGAGGGAAAGTTAATTAGGAAAGTTTTGTATTAAAGAAGATGAGAGGGATTAGGGAAAGATTTGTTTTGATTGATTGGAATTAGGGTTTCTTGGTGTTTGGACTCTAGACTCTCTTGTCTAGAGATTTTGGAGAGATGATCCTCCTCTCAAATTGAGGATCTCTTGTATCTTGCTTGGTGTTTGTTCCTTTTGCTTTCTATAAAGATTTTGCTATCGTGAGTGTGATGAAGACATCAGTAGACGATTCTGGCACGTCTATGATCGATCACAGGAGACGTCGTAGATCGATGACCACGATCAGGAGCATTTATTAATGAGCTATTTTATGTTTTTCTATTTTTGTATTAGTTTTATTATTTTAGTTATGTTTGACCATTGTACCCCTATGAGGGAATGTAGTAAGTTGTAGCCCGGAGGGCATGTTTGTCTTTGTGTTTTCTTCTTCATGCAGGCCTATTTATAGAGGTCAAGACTTTGTATTAGGGATGATGAATGATGAATAAAATGTCAGTTTTCTTTGCTTGATCTCTAAGTGAGTTCTTGAGAGGAGAAACCCTAGGTGGGTGAAAGCAATACATGTCAACCTTTGGAGGATTTCAAGGTTCGCGGTTCTACGATCTCTTTGTGAGTTCTTTGTTCTTTTATTTTAGTCTTCATCTTCCTCTTCCCTCTTTCCTATACCGCCGGCAATCCCCTCCCTATCTCCCATCAACCACCGCCTTTCCCCTCCCCTTGCTCCAAGCTTCGACCAAGCCAAATTTTCCAACCCCCACCGCCGGCCACCCCTTGCTCTTTTTCCTTAATGTTGATTACAATCCCCATTAAGACTTTCCTAATTCAATCCACTTAATTTTGGGACCTTTTGAAATTCAAAATTTGAATTTCAAAAACCTTCCTAAATTGACTACGCCAAATTAGGAAAGTTTTCAAATTTTGAATCTAATTTAATACTATATTAGATTGGATTTCTTCTCCTTTTCCTAAAGTGAGTTGATGCATTAAGGAACATTAATTTCCCTCCCCAAACCCCTCTTCCTCTATGCATGCCGTCGGCCCCCCTATTGATCCCCTTCCTTTTTCTTTTCTCCTCACATTAACACTACCTAATTTTAGATTTGGGATTCAAATTCAAATTTCCCTCCCATGTTTGAATTTTGAATTTCAAAATTCAAATCCCTTCATTAACTCTTTCCTAAAATATCTCACCACAAATAGAAAAGGGATTTAATTGTTATTCAATCAATTTTGAAATTCAAAACTCTTTCCCTATTATGCAAATTCAATTAGGAAACTCTACAAATAAATCCAAAATCTGAATTAATTTCATATTTGATTTAAATCAAGAGTTAATCCTATGGGCCCCACAATTAATTAGTAAATTCTCAATTCCTCCCCCCCTTGTTTGGCCGGCCCCTCTCTCCTCCCTTTCTCTCTCCACTTGCCACATAATAAATTAATTCCTCCCTTAATTCTCCCATAGCTGCCGCCCCATCCCCTAGCCAAAATTTGGGTTAATTTGAATTCAAATTAATCCTCCTCTCTCCATTAAGCATGAGACGAGTCCCGAGCTTCACCTCGGACTCGTCTACGATCAAGAGGGTCTCATCAACATTCAACAATCTTTGTTCGCCAACCTAGATTTGGAGCTCGACAATTCCATGGAAGGATATGTGGATAGAGTTCTCTTCCAACTAGCCACCGCCATTGGGGACGCTTCTCCGACAACCAATGGTTAATTGTTCGCCGCCCACCGAATCCTTCGAATCCGGGTAACTCTCTGTTGGACATTACTCTCAGCACCTTCTGTTTATTAGTGGCATCAGTTTTATTGTCTAAAATATTTTTCCGTTAAGTCCACTCCAAGTGAGCGAATGTGAGGGAAACTCCTAGGCGAATTTTCTAATTGTTAGGAGGTGAATTCATTGTTATTGCCATAAGTGTTGCTACCTTTGAATTATCTTAATATTCTATATTTTAATTGTAATTCTTTGCCTCTCGAAATCAACTACTAATGATTCCAAGAATTCTATCTTTTGGTGAAGCATTGATAGATAGTTTGCATAACTTAACAACTTATATTAATTTCTTGCAATTATTGAAAACATGTATGTTTCACATCAGCGTGCTTGCTTTTCTACGACGTTTCCATGTTTTTCCTCGCTGATTTTACTGATTTTGGTTAGGTTTGCTTGCGAACTCAAGTAGATCCGATAGGATTACTTGCGAACTTAAGTATTTCCTATCACAATGCATGATAAAGCAGTGAAAGTATTACTAGAATATTCATACATGATACAACTCGTAACATTTCACTCCAGATACTCAATGACCAAGTTATTAGCATGAGTTGGCTAACAAGTGTTTTCCATTCATATTGGAAGCTGTGTCAAGAAAAACTAGGGCCATCTCTTCAAGAATTAGAATGACGCAGAACAGACATGAAAGAAAAATGATTATCGAACAAATAAATGTGAAAGAAAAAGATTGACCTGGAGCATGACATTCTCTAGTAACAGATCAGCTCTTTGAATATATATTATTAAATTTGAGAAGTCGGCACTCATTAACTTACATGCCATCACCAAAATCTTCATTGATGACTTCTTTGATGCTCTCTCCAAAGTGCATAATAGCTTCATGTAGCCTGAAAAGTTCATACGTAATGAAAAGCAATGTTATTAGGAGGAATTCAAAAGCAAGATGCAAATCAAGATCAATGTATTAGATGTGGTTGATTACTTCAAACAATGGGCTTCACCTTCTAGGTTAAACAACAGTTGTGATTAAGCGATATATTCTTTGTGAACATTGGAGAGAGATAATAGTTGATGTAAGAAAAAATGCTTGATGTCTTGTTTGTATAAATATTGTATGGATGATGTGTTATTCTGATTATTATGGACTGAATAAAGAATTTCCCTTGAATCCCTCACACTCTCCTACAAATCATTGCCCATTTTTCTCTCTCACCCCAATAGTTCTTCATATATGATCACGCCACAGGTCCATTTTCTCCGCATCCAGAGACTATCATGTCTACTTTCTTGTTGAGCATATAATTTCTTATATCAGCACCTACATATTGAGTGAGCTCGATGTCTTCAAGAACTAAGTAATCCTTTTTTCTCTCCTTAATTCTATCATAAATCAAGCATGGTTAGGGCTTAGGGGAAAATTGTATTGCTTGCAGTGCTATTAATCTGCATCATCATGAGACATGTACATAATTAGTAATTACCTAAAAAATATATGGAATTGTTAATTGTCATAAATATATTTTTTTTCAAAAAAATTCGGCAAGTCCTAAAACCAATTTTAATTGATCATAAGAATTTTGTGAATTAAAGCTATTGCCTAAATTTCTATTTTTGTGAGCATTTGCATTCTATATTGGTATATACTAGCATCATATCATTGCATTATAGACTTTTTCCTATAGCTAATATAGTTTGCATTCATCAATTTCAACATTGTTCCTCTTCTTGTGCATCTTGCCACTTGTAAAATACAGATTCCTTGACACATCAAATTAATGCATAGTTTAATTCAATTGACATACTTAATAGCATATCTGCTTATGTATTAAAAATCATTGTAATTTGAGACAAAATATAAACTAGTATTCCTGAAACAATCATCTAGATGAGACAACTCATGGTTTCACAATGAAAATGGATAATTTGATGAGAATGAGCACTTAGAAGAAAATCAAAGGATGAATATCTCCAAAAGACCTAGTTCCTGATACTACAAGTCTACACATCTTTAGAAAAAAATTGACAAAAACTATTGTTCTTAGGTTTGTATCTGTTAACAACTTATATGAGAATATCAAAAGGTTTCTAATCAACTAGAATCTCCTCGTCATGCACCTTGAGTAGATCCTCTTTGAATCTCTCAACAAAAACCTGCAAGGGACTCTCACAAGTTTTTCCTTAAGACTCTAGTTATCCTTCTCATAGCTTACATAAAAAAGAGATTGCACACTCGTAATCCTTTTTCTCCCCTTAATTCTCCATTTAAATAATATACAGGAACTTTAATCTTTTTATTACGATCAATTTTGATCATTCATAATGCATGTGTTGCACTTTTAACATTTTTTAAGATTTTTGTAAAAAAAAAATTACTTTGAAATATTAATCAAAGATGGAATATCCCTAATAGAAGGATCACTGTAATATTTCTCAAATATAAAGCTGTGAATAAAGCCTTATCAAGCAAATGCTTCAAAATTTCGTGGGGTTTGTTTGGTTTGTTGAAAAAGGAAAGAAGAGTAAAAGAATTACACTATAAAATAAATGAGGTACATTTGAAATATTTAAGAATTATCTGATTGAGTGCAAAACAAATATTAATGATGTGATACATACTTGCAAGGATGATTAACTTAGGGAGTTTGCACGCTTAATGTTAGAAGCCATAATAATCATATTTTCACAATGAATGTTCTAACGACAAAAGAAAGCACTATGAGTGGTAAAATAAGCTTAGGCCGAATCACGAGCGTAAAAGCTAAGATCATAAAACAATCACGTTAATCTGATGTTGCATACATGGATGGTTTTCAACAAGATATCCCTAGATTAACAATAAGATAAGTTACTATGCAATGATCCCTCACTAAACTCTCTAACTTACTAGCTTTAGCGGATGAACATTAACAAGCTTCTTATGAATCGATTAAGCCACATAGTAGGATAACTAGGAAGATAAGAGATTGGGGAAATAATTTACCATTACCAGACCTTAGGCGGTAGTCGAAGCTTCAAATCAACACCCTCCTTAGTCTTCGAAGTTAGAACAACAATCTGGCTTTCCTGGGTCAGCAATTATGTATGGTAGAAGGGCAGGATTCTCAGGGAAAGAGGCTCCAAACTTCTGGACAGCAACTAGAGAGGTGTAAACAGCAGCACGTGAAGTCTTGAGCAGCAGTTTGGCACTTGTGAGGCGCCAGATAGCAGCCTGAACAACTTTCAGAAGGTTCCACCAGCAGCTTACTAAATTGGAGTGGTCTGGGACAACAAAATAAGCCTCTGGGGAATGCCATATAGCAAGGGAAACCTGCTGTATTTCTTGGACAACAGCGAATACACTGGGACAGCACTTAGAAGTTCACGAGAGGAGGAAAACTGAGAGGTGAGGGGCTTGGAAGTGGCGGCTAGGGCTGAGGAGATTAAGGGATTGATTGGGGAGTTGTAACGGAAGGCAATTAATGCGTGTTAATTAATTATGGGAGAGAAAAGTTTCCTTCCAAATCAGAAAATAATTTCAGATTTTGAATAGAAAAGGAGGGAACTAATTTGAAATTTGAATTCAAATTAATTAGAGATATGGAGCTTAAAATGGGATATAATGGGGAGCTCAATTGGGGGAGGCCGGCGGTTTCAAGAGAGGGAATGGGAGTTTCATTTCATAATCTGAAATTAATTTCAGATTATGAATGAAATTAAGGGGGTTATTTTGAAAATTGAATTTTGGATCAAGGCATTGATGGCATTAAACTAGCATTAAATGGATTCCCCCTTGATGAGGCCGGCGGCATGTAGAGAGGAGAGGAGGGAGATTAGTGTGAATAAATCAATTTCCGATTAGGAGGATGCCACCTAGGATGAGAATTAGTAACTCCTCATGCCATGAAATTTGAATTGGATTCAACCCAATTCTTTCCTTATTTGGACTTTGGCAATTATGAAAATTTTGGAGCTCATTCGAATTTGAATTTTCGAAATTTGAAGAACAAGGTGGGTGATGACGTGGAGGTAAGTTATGAGAACTCCAATTTAATTTAATTTGAAATTGGAATTTATCAAATAAAACTTTCCTAAATTGGATTTCCACTTTATGAAAGAATTCGAAATTCAAATTTCAAATTTGGAGCATGCGAGAGGGAGGAGTGGACGGTTGGGGAGGTTGCTGGCAAAGTGGCCGGCCGGAGCCGTGAGGGTGGCCGGCGGGTGGACTCCAAGGGGCGGCGGCAATGGAGCTAGGGGAATACTTTGTGGATGAAGAGGGGAGAAAAGAGAAGAACAAGAAAATACGAGAAAGATAGAGATAACTAACGAACTCACAAAGAGATCGTAAGAACCGCGAACCTCGGACTCTTCCAAAGATTGGCGGGTATTGCGAATTACCCTCATCGGGCTTCTCCTCTCATGAACTCACTAAGAGATCACGTGAACTCACTAAGAGATCAACAAAACATGAAACTTTTCATTATCAATAATCATCATCCCAAAATACAAAACAACTAGCCTATAAATAGGCCTCATGAAAAGAAAAGAAATAAAAGACTAAAATGCCCTTCGGGCTACAATACTACATGACCACCCTTAAGGGTATAAAGGGAAAAACAATAATATGAAATAAACTAGTACATATAAATAAATAACTCAAGATCGTAGCCGTTGATCTTCGATGTCCTCATCAATTAAAGCTTATTTTTTTATATTTTATTTGAAGTAAATAAATTCAATGTAAAATTCGGCAACAGTGATCAACAGTAGCAATTGCTGATGGTTGGTGGTGGCAGTGATGGCGATGGCGATGGTGGTGGCGGTGTAGTGATCGGTGGGGCAGTTGGCTACTAATGGTAGTGGTAGCGACGGTGGTGGCGGTGTAGCCACTAGTACGAAGTGTTGGTGGTGGCTAGCAAGGACAACATGTGGCATTGGATGGCAGCAATGACGGCTTGTGGCATCTTCGAAAACCAATCAATTTTGGAATACACAAAAAATGACATACAAGGTGACTTTCAAATTCAACAAAATTTTACTTCGAATTTATTTTTCATCATATCAAACACCTATATTTCTAAAACTCCCGCATTTAAAATACTTACCCAAAATTCTTCAAACCATACAACCCCTTAATCTAGTTGTCAATTTTGTATACATCAAAGACAAAATGAATTACCCAAATCAATACACAATAGAGTAGCAAGAGATTAGAGCCCCTCAAAATAGAACTTTTATTTGATCTGGTCATCTGACGTATCTCTACGTTCGGACGCTAGTAAAATAGTGTCACGTGTTCTCACTATTTACCGCGCGGCCCGACAACCCCGACCCGAAACGGAGACGGGATTGTTATGTTCGCGTGTTGCTAAGTATTGCTCGGTATTTACTAGGTATTTGCTCGGTATTGGTCGATTTTGCTCGGCAATAACGAGAAATACCATTCTGTGAAGACCAATACCGAGCAATACCGAGTCGGTATTTCTCGGTATTGCTTGGTATTGCTCGGTATTTCTCGGTATTGCTCGGTATTGGTCTTCACAGAGCGATATTTTTCATTATTGTCAAGCAATACCTAGCAATACCGAGCAATACCTAGCAATATCGAGCAATACCTTGAGCAACACTGAACAATACGCGAACATAGCAATCCCGGGTCAATTCGTCGAGCCACGCGGTATTGAGTAAGACCACGTGGCGACATATTATTGGCGTCCGAATGTAGAGCTACGTCAGGTCACCTGACCTAATAATTGTTTCTCAAATATTAAAGGACATCTAATCCCAACTCGAGACGCCCAAGTTCATGGTAGATAGATGCATTATGCTAACCAACATAGTGCATCGTTAGCATTAGTCGCCTCAGCTGGAGATGCAAAATGAACCAGCTCTATATAAAACCTTATTAAACCAAAGTTTTAAAATTAATCAGTCTCCTTATCAAAATGAACTAGCTTGACTGATACTTGAGAGAGAAAGAAAAGGAAGGAGATATTCAATATTAAAGGACATCTAATCCCAATTATACAAGGAGTTGCCAAAGTTTATGGTGGTCAGATGCATTATGCTAACTATGCTAGCATAGTGCATCCTAAGTATTATTAGGCCTTATCAAAGATGTGGACCATTCAAACTCCCTTGCCAACCTTTTAAACTTAGTCTCATCTCCAATTTAGCAAAATATCAAAATCCAAAACGATATCTAACAAATCAGCAACAAGAGAGAGGCCCTCAATATTAGAGGATTTACAATTCCAAAGCCAAAAGCCACAGTGGTCAGATATTTTAGGCTAACTGGCATAGTGCTCAGCTTTGCAGGGATATTTATTTGACAATGTGTTTGCAGAAGACAAGGAAGATTAAGACAATTTTGTCAACAAAATCTAGTACCTTCTCAGAGTTATAAGTCCTGTTAATCCAATAACACATTTGTTTAAGAATTTAAAGGCCTTTAAAATAATAAAATATATTAGAAAAATATGGGTCTTTCTCCTTGTGGATTAAGTCCCACCAATCTAATTGATTACCTCAACATGCAGCTATTAAGACCACACATCACATATGGATCGGGGGATTTCTTATAGTTGGTGCTGCTACACATGCAACCATCTTTATGGTAAGAGATTACGATCCAACTACTTGATACAACAATCTATTAGATCGTGTCCTTAGACACCGTGATGCAATCATATCACATCTAAACTGGGCATGCATATTTCTCGATTTTCACAGTTTTGGCTACTTCAATGAATCAAATATGTAAGAAATTATAAGTTCCATAAATATCAAATTTATCAGACTGGCATGAAGAAATTCAGCTCACTCAACTCATTTAGGCCAACGTCAAACTACAAAACCTACTAAGTTCAATCAGTTCAACTATCACCAAGCCATTAAGCCCAACATGTCTATTAGGGGATGAGAGACCAACAAACTCAAATCAACTATATTGGAATGGAGCCATTAAGTCCATTCAACCAAGTTGGGCCTTCCTCAAGCTGTAAGCCCCACTAAATCTAATGGACAAGCACAAAGCCACATATCTACTAACCAAATCTATTGGACCAGTATGAAGTCACATGGTCATAACCAAGTTGGTGAAGAAACATCAAGCTCACAACTTGACTCAAATGAGTGGGTTTTGATTCATGAATCCACAAATCAGACAACTTAGGTAATTTTGAAGCCCCCTAAGTAAATCCAACTTCACCTAATACAAATGGCACTCTTTTAAAATGAACCAAACTTCAACCGAGAACTAAAGCTTAATTCAAAGCCTATATTAGGCAAACTATGAAAATGACATGAAGTTCTCTACTCCACGATTTAAGGGTGTGATTAAAGCACAAATACATCATAATCTATTTGGGATGAGATTTCAAAAATGATGTTCCCTCAAATATCATATCCAGATTTAAGAAAAGAAAAACTACATATGACCTCGGAAGGTCATATTCTAAGTTAATTAATGTTAATTTCATATCCAAAGTCTTATTAACAAGTGATGCATCTCCCCAAAGGAAGGAAGTGATGACGATTGTCGTAGGCTCAATTTTTCCAAAGAAGATTAATTTGAATTTTGAAAATCAATTTTGAAAAGGTGGATGTGGACTCTAAATCCCCTACAAGCGCAAGCCCTTGTAGTTAATTATATTGTAGGGAACTAGAGTTTTCTTAAAAACTCTTGATTAAAATAATGACGAATTTTGTTTAGAGATTCCAATGAGTGGATATCAAAGGAGATGAAATTGAGATTTCAAGTGGAATTTGAGCAAGATTGAGCACTTATTTTCAGAGTCAAAGGGTGAGGGGTAAGAGGCACTTTGGGATTCTGAAACAATTAAGAAGTTTTCCGAATTGTTGGGATTTAAATTTTGGATTGAAAGAAAGTTTAGTTTGAGTTGGTTGATTTCTTAGAGTTTTGAAAATCGATTTTGAAAAGGTGGATGTGTGTTCTAAATCTGCTACGAGCGCAAGCCCTCATAGTTAATTACATCGTAGAAAATCGGGGTCTCCTCCAATTACTCTCGATTAAAATAATGACGGAAATTTTGTTTAGAAATTTTTTATGAGTGATACCAAAGGATATGAATTTGGAATTGAACTTAGAGTGGATCGAATTTTGGACACTTATTTTCAGAGTCAAAGGAGGAGAGTTAGGAGACACTTTGAGATTCTGAAACAATTCAAAAGTGTCTTAACATAAGCTAAGTGTTGGGATTTAAATTTAGATTGAGAAAATCTTTAATTTGAGTCGATTGTTTTATTAGAAATTTGAGATTATATTCCCGGAGGTCGGGGTCTTATGGGATGAGACAAGACAGTTGCAAACCAGACTTTCTGACAATTACTTCTCATGCCTAAAATAAAATACCAAACAAATAATCAAATACTTCATTAGAATCTAACAAGATTAACATTTTATGACAAATAGCTTTCAACAGAAAGATGGGTAAGAACCGCAGTAGATACCTACCCCGTATGAGCAAACAAAGTCCAAAGAACAAAAAACAATTTAGAAAAATCTCGAGAGATATACCTACCTATAGATAGCGGGTTCTTGGATGATGTTGGGGCGGTATGATCGGAAGGGCGGAACCATCATCTCCGATATAAGTTTACCAGTGAGGGTAGGGACGGCGGAACGGAGGGAAAGAACAGTTTCGCGCTTGAGCTGGGCTTGTCGCCGGAAGAGCTGGGCCACGTAGACGTTAGTCAGACCTGTTTCTTCCGCGATCTCACCGAAGGTTTTCCCCGACATCTGCTTTGCTGAAGCCAGCGCCGCCACCACTGCACTCGGCGCCGTTGATCCGACGGCTTCCTCCATAGTTTCCATGCCGCCAACACTCGTCGGTTCCGAGTTTGGATAAGAGTTGCTTTTGAAATCTTCTATATTATTTATTGGGCTGACTCTTGAGCCGACTCAACAAGAAAAACTATCAAAAGGGTGTAAATTTGGGTCTACGGGACTGATTCAGGTTGAACCAGAATTGTTCCGGGCTTAAATTGGTCGATCCCGACTTGACCTGGTCTTAAATGGGTCGACCTGAATCTGACATGTTTAACTAAATGGGTTCATAATCTAAACCAGAATCCGACCCGAGCTAAACCACACCCGGGTCAACACAACCCGCCAACCCGTTAGAAATTTTTTTTCAAAAATAAATTTTTACTATTTTTAAGCAAATTATTGAAAATAAGAAACAATAAACAATCAAAGATTAAAATGCAATAGATCAATAAACAATAAAAATTAAATTTTATTCATAAATTCTTACAAGTTAAAACTTACAACTTACAAGTTAAAAAAACATATTACAATTTATAAATAGTCAAATACAACTTAGCTAAAATTGTTTTAGTCCATGACTTCGTGCATAATCATCAATTGCTCACCAATAAAGAACCAGCAACATTGTAAAAGAAAAAAAAAATAAAGGAATAATTCAGTTGCAACAAATCCAAAAATTGTGCCCATTGCATAACTCCACATTACATGATTGCATAAAGGAGAGAAATTAATAGGCAAAAAAGCAATTATTTCATTTATTTGTTAGTACCCTTGGCCTTGACGAACTTCCTCTAAAAAAATCAGCAAGTCAGCAGACAGCATCACAACAAGTCAACATGATGGAATTGTGGCTTATAAACTAAATAAGTAATAATCATAATAATAGTTGAAGTGCTTAACAACAACATTACATAACATACTAACATAGTCAGCCAATCAGCAACATCAAGCCCTAATCCAATTATCTATCAATGCAACATAGCAATGATAACACTGATAGCAACAAGCAGCTCAGTGACGTTGTGACGGTCATTATAAGCATAATATGAAATATGTCAAGTTCATGATCTCAAGTTCACAACGAAATCCTAATCAACATTTTAACCCCACCTCAGACTCTTAGTCATTATAAATTTATAAGAAAACCCTAATAGATTAATCCTCCGTCTACATATTTTAGAAATAACAGAATCGCCAAATCGGTAACACCGAAAATGCTCAAACATCGAGAGTCAAAGCTAAAAAATTATTATAAAAAGAAAGAACAAATCTTCCATCAAAAAACTAAATAGAAATCAGAAACACTGTCTGGCCGTCCCACTGTCCACCGACAGTCCAAAACAACAAGAGGTCAATAGTTATTGAGAATATTATCGACCACCACGATCGAGAAAGACAAAAAGGACAAGGATTCGAGGAGAAATTCAGAACTCGGGGGAACCACGAGATTTGAGAGGTTGAGAGAAGAAGATACCAAGATAACTCCACTGATACAGTGCTTTTGAAGGCCCAGAGAGAGCGAGGAGCGCAAACCCTAAAACAAAATAAGATGGGAGAGGCGAAGACACGAACAACTGAAGTGTTGAACTCGCCCTCTCGACTCAAAATATAACAATTAAATAGAGAGGTCGTGGGTTAGTCGGGTTGTCAGCGGGTTGACGGGTTGACCCAAACCTGACCCGAAATATAAACTGGTCTAAAAATTAGACCATAATCTGACACATTTATTTCACGGGTTGATCCTAACCCTGATTTTTTGAGTTAGGTTCATGTCGGGTTTTCGGGTCGTGCAGAAATTAACAGGACTAGTGCTGACATCAGACAGCTTCCTGAGACCAAATCATAATGTGTCACGTCACTTTATTTTTGCTCGGTACCGGTGTTTCCATACCACTTGGTAATAAGTGATGTGATATATATTTTTTGTTGGTCTCGGGACCATCCGGTGTTCGCATATAATAGTTTCTCCTCAAGCAGGATTCCATAAAGAGTGGATAAATTATTATGTGCGGACACCGGATGCTATTCGGGTGCGAACAAGAACGCGTCACGTCTGTTTTTTGCTCGGTATTGGTGTTGGGTACCGGATGACGTAGTGCATTCTGATTAGTCTCTAGACCGTCCGGTGTATGCACAGAATAATTTCTAAGTAGAGACGTGTCCGCACTCGAAACCGACAAGCTACCGCTTCACTGTAAAAAAATTAAAAATCATTGAACTTATTCATTTTTACAAATAAAGCCAATATCTTTCTAAACTTTTAATAAAACTTAACATATTTAATTATTTATTCCACCGGATCCGTCCTGTTAGGCATTTCTTTCAAGTATGCCCTTTGGTTTGGACAGCAAATTTTAAAAATGAGCTTTGTTAATATTTAAATTGTAAAAAGGAACATAATCTTAAAATTATTTAGAAAGGAGCAAACTTACTAAATAGTGTCGGGTCAATTTTGGATTCGAGACGAACCCGATCCGTGACTCGAAATTGACACCCATATCCCAAGGTCTGTTTATTTGCAAATGTTGAATGGTAAAAGAGAATTTCAACAACCACCTAAATTTAATAAAGGCAGTTGTTTCATTTATTGCAAAATGAACTGATATTTTTTTCCTCTGGGTTTGACTGATTATAAATGTTTATTGTAAAATGAACTAAGATTTTTTTTCTTCTATGTTTTAAGGATTATAAATAAACTCACAAAATCCTTTTAAGTCATGATCATAAATAATGCGAACAATAGCACAGAATGATCGCAACAAAGTAATCAAGTGCCACGAAGAGGATTAAATTATTTTATGCGGACGTCGAACATCGTTTAGAGACCAATCAGAATTTGCTCAGTACTGCGGCTCAATGCTACTCGGTATCGCTGAATTGAAGTGACACCTGATTGATCTCCTAACGACGTTCTGCATCCGGCCTCCGCACGAAATAATTTATCTTAGGTGGAGGTAAGTATAGAGCGGGGCTTTGTTAGGGATAACTTTTAGGAATTACATTTTCACATTTTTAATATATATATATATATATATATACTTAAAAAATGCTTTAAAAACTATAAGAAAACTATTCTATTACTAAAAAATTGCTTTAAAAAATATTTTTGTGCATTCTATTACTAATAAATTTTTATTTAATCTCTTGATAATTTTTTTTTAAGGACTACCTAGAATGCACTAAAACTTTTGACACATTCAATAGAATGCACCAAAACATTTGACATATTCAATAAAATGCACCAAAATGTTTGATGCATTCTGAATGTGCCAAATATTTTGATGCATTCGATTGAATATGTCAAACTAAATGATAAATTTGCTACTATTTAAATTTTATTCATTCCATGATCCTACTAATTTATTTTAATCATTGTGCTCCTTAAAATTTCACCCAGCATGTTTTCAATGCATAGAACCAACCACTACTTTTCAAAAAAAGATATTGCATGCAGTGTCTGGACGCATCCAGAGGTCAATCCGGACGTGTCACGTCACCCAATGCACAATACATTGGATGACACACATCCGAATCTGCCTCCGGACGCATTTGGACTCTGCACACAATAATCTCTCTCACTTTTGAGCCTATCTTTCACTCTTTCAAGTGCTGAACTCCCCATTCATAAGCAAATATGAATAAAAAACTCCATTTTTTATTCAGATGCAGATTATCCAAAAAAAGCTGAGAAAGTAACATTGAAACTCTCACCCACACAATCAAAGGAAAGCAGTGAAGGCCTCCATGTTCTGTTTGCTTATCTTCACCTCTTCTCATATAGTAAACTGGCAGATATTATTAACGATCAAAGTTTTATTTCCCAAAGAACATTCAAATACCAACAGTCAACAAGTTACAGAACCATGTGAAATACAAGAAAATTGGTTAGGAGAAGCATGGTCTGCATACTATATACACTGTTGGACTTGCATTTTTATCACAGGGAAATCCATTGATTCTTTACAATATAGTAATAAGGATCTTCATCTTCTTAATCACCATTGTGAAGTCAGGCTTCTATGGAAGAACCAGGACATAATGATCAAAAGAGATTTTGCTTTGATGAAAGGATGGATCTTTTGAGTTCTAGGCGTCGAGCTTCACCCATTCATATCGACCAGGAAGGGGAAAATCATTCAGAGGATCAAAATTATACCTGCAAATACAGAATTAAGCACCAAACCATATTGTAAGTTTTATCAGAAACTGGCAACTGGAAAAGCAGTAGCAATTCATTAAGGAATCTATACTTCTCCATGAAATTTATCTGTTGAAGACGCTCAGTCCCTGCAAAAAACTCTTCAATCTCATGGGCGCTGGGAATGTTCTGATCCATGACATTCTGTACACTGCGATTAAAGGCATTTGCGGGAGTTAGCCTGGTGGTGGAACCAGGAGTCCTTACAGTTTCAGAAGTTCTTATCAAACTGCAAGGAGTAGTTTCCCTTGCATTCCTGAAACAAACAGAGAGAACACATTAGAGATTCTAACTGGTTACAAAATGTAATATAGTAGATCTTATCTAAAACGAAGGAACAAAGTATCTGTGCAAACAAATAACAAATAACATACAAAACAAAGTCACATGAGCCAGTCAGAAGAAAATTTCCAGCCAGAAAAATCTAAACTAAAGGAGTACTTTGAGCACTTGATCACATAGGACAAAATATATATATATAGGCCAAACATTCAATGGGCCAACCCTGCAGGGAAATTATCGCCATGTCTGTCTATCAAGCACCACAAGCTTCTCATAAGTCATAATAGTCAGTCAGAAGAAAAGCCATATAAGTTCACTTTTGGCTGCAATAACTCCAGATTCTTCACTACAGAAATGTTATCAGAACCACATATTGGCATATTATACACTCTTAGAAATGATCTCTCTCTACTATCAATCATAAAGCAGCTTGATCAATCAGTGAGTTGTCATAAATAAAGAAGATACCCAACCTTATCACTTTAAGCCATGGTATAAGAGCATCTCCAACCTACCGTCAAACATGGTTGCTCGAGCCAAACCCTAATAATGGCGCCGCACTGTTCACCAATGCGAATTTTTTTGTCTCAACAGGATTTGCCGAAGAAACGCGCCAAAAGGAGAAAGACGGTTATCCTTCGCGGAAGCCCGCAGAATGGAGTTCGATTGGAGATGAATCACAGTATTTTTGAGTTTCACTCCAAAATGGAGTGAAAATGGGATTTTTGGTTGGAGATGCTCTCAAGTCAAAGATTGCATAAACGTCTGCAGACTGCAGTACGATGAAGGTCCCAAGAATTCACTTATGTTGCTCATCTTGATCTGTTGATCGAGAACTTTGGCTACCAACCAAGAGATCTTGGGTTCAAATCTTGCTTATGTGATGTGTGTGTGAGTTTACCTCAATAGGCCTAAATGTCCAAAAAAAGTTTCTAGTCTCATCTAATAATCTATAAGAAAAACTGAACCATGACAATGATATGATCACATAAAATCAAATTATAAATACCCCTGGATTTGTATGAATTTCCATGTCTGATATCTAAATATTTCCATTTACTTATATAAAATTCTAATCTTTATATAAGATTAAAAAAATACCACTAAGATTAGCTTATTTACATAAAAAATATCTTTTTATGCTTATATTTGATATAAAAAGTATCTTTTTATGCTTATATTTGATGCCATTTTAGACACTACAGTGTTCTATCATGCAAAAAATTGAAGCTCCAAAACTTTTTTTTTTCATATAGATTATTTCAAGCAGAAAAGCTTATGAACATGGATGTGAAAAAAAAAAAAAAAAAACTTGTGAAGAAACTGATAAAATAGCAACTGTTTTGAGCAGATGCTGATAATAAAGTTCCAGACATATCAAATATAGAAAAAGAACAACTGGACATAAATGACCTAAGGAGGAAGCCCCAGCTGTAGCATTGAGAAAAGAAGCTAAACAGCAAAGACAAATTTGCAGAAACTGGAAAGGTCATGCAAGCAATATCCATAAAAAATGGCAAGTTCAAGTCATGTTACGAAACTCATGGAACAACTTCGATTTTTTTTTTAATAAAGGAAAAAAAAAATCCTAAAATGAAAAAAAAAAAAATCAAAAGAAAACAATGAAAGATTCGGCCTTTAAGAAAATTAGATGGATGGAAACCAGATTTCTCACAAGATACGAGTAATTAAGGAACATTCAACGTTGTGTCATATAACCTAGAAAAGAAACCTGGCCGCTCAAGCTAAATGCAACAATCTAAACAGAAGATATCTCGGGTGAGAAGCCGAGGAATTTCGGAATTAAAGAAAACTTTTTCAAAAACAACATCAAGCAAAAAAAAGAGGAGCAAAAAGGGGCTGCAAATTTAAATTTACTTAACCTAGAAACCAATAATCAAAGGGAAAAAAACCCTAGTTTCACAAAATCCATGGAAGAGGAAAATGAGCGAAAAACGAGAAAAAAAGCCTACCTATCCCTACAATCGAAATCCAAGACATTTTCCCCAAACGATGTCTCAACACCGCCGCCGGCTTCCGGCAAAGCCTCCACGTCAGCACATATATTCGACTCCGAGGCTTCCCTCGGATTAAGGTTGATGGCGGGCTTCTCCAAGCGGCGGCTGCGGAGCTGAAGGTAGCAGGAGGAAGACGAAGACGATGACGAATTATCGACGGCAGACGAGGACGAGGAAGAGGAGGACTGTTTCTGGTGGCGCTGAAGCGCGAGGGTTCTTGCCCTGGTACGCACCCCTATAGACGACTGGGCGGAGACCTCCATAACAGCTACTTCTCCGGCGAGCTTCGCTTTCCTCATGTACTTGCCCATTATATTTGGCAATAGTACATGCAAGATGGAGTTTTTCGGCTGGAAGAAGATGAAATGAGCAAAACCAACTATCCAAGGAGGGAAAGGGAGATGGAGAAGACTCCAGGCGGCGGAAAGAGAGCAAAGATAAAAGTAGAAAATTTTTCTCCAGTGAGGCAAAAGAGAGTCGAACAGGTCAAGGAGGAGAAGAAGAACCACACGCGCGACACAGAGAGAAAGAGAGAGAGAGAGCGCGAAAGCTGAAAGAGAAACTGAGAAAGTAAAGAGCTGGGTTCAGTGCATCAAAAGTATTTAGAGATGAGTTTGGTGTCCGCGAATGGGAATTTTTTTTTTTATTGAAAATTATGGGATATTATTCGCTGCGCTCAATCTATAGCCATCGAGAATGGTGGTAGTAGCTAATTAATGAGTGCAAAAATTAATTAATGACTGCCATAAATTTAATTAGAGGAGTATACTTGCTTAAAAAATGAAGTTTTTTTTTGGAAATAATCAACAAGAAAATGGGATAGAAATATTTTCTTATAATTTGCAGTTTTATTACAATAAATCATTTTTATTTTATAAAAAACTAATTTCATTCATATAATGCCACCTCATTACTTATGAATAATAAACATAGAATGACTCAGCATTTTATATCTAATATGCCCCGACAAACTGATGGGTCTTTAATGTCTATCAGTTGGGATCTGAGTTGATTGAATCGTGGAGTGGATAGAGACTTCATGAAAATGTCAGCCAAATGATCAATAGTACTAATTGGAAGAAGTTGAATGTTGTGATTTTGAATGTGGTCACGAACAAATAGTTGATTGATTTCTATGTACTTTGTACGAGCATGAAACACGGGATTGTTGGCCAATGTTATAGCCGATGTATTGTCACAATACAAATCAGTAGGTTGATTTTGTGATATTCCAAAATCAATTAGAAGTCTACGAAGCCATATGATATCGGAAGTAAGAGCCGCAAGAGCATGGTATTTGGATTATGTGGACGATCTAGCGACAATATGTTGCTTTTTAACGGACCATGCTATGAGCGAGTCTCCCAGAAAAGAGCATAATCCAGATGTAGACTTCCAGAGATAGGATCACCAGCCCAATGTGCATCTGAAAAAGATTTAAGCCGAAGGTTAGTTTTGGTAATTGGTAAACCATAGTCAAACATACATTTGATGTAGCGCAAAAGACATTTGAGCAGGTAGACATGTTGAGGAAGAGGATTGTGCATGTGTTGAGAGAGGACATTAACATTGTATGAGATATATGGGCGAGTAAGCGTTAAATATTTGAGTGAACCTATAAGTTTTCGATAGAGAGTAGGTTCAGATATAAGAGGACCATTCAGAATGTATGCAGGCAGCTTGGTGCAGGTTGGATTAGAAAGAGAATTGCAATGTGTGAGATTTGCCATTTAAAGAATGGAACTTGCATAATGTTTTTGTGAAAGAAAATATTGACGATTTTGATGATCTAATACTTTTTAGTAGTGCATTAAATATAGATGGTCTTATACTTGTAAGTTAGGTCCAAATTGTTGAAGGTTGATGTTCCCATAAGTTGAGACTTGAGGAGAGTTAGTGAGTAGAAACATGATGACTTTTAAGTATAAGGAAGCGCCTGAAATCTGATTATTAGCCGCTAGAAGCCAAAGATTTCTATGGTACAATATTTAACAACTTAATTGGTGAAATTATAAATAACGAACATAAAGACTCTAAAAGTACAATTTTCATAAGATTGGAAACTAGAGAAGGAGAGCAATTTGCTATTTAATAACATATCATAAACCACGACATCATTTGCTAGGTCAAATGAATTTGAACAATTGTTATGGTTATTTAACTTGAAGGTTCATAATCTAAGAGGGAGAGGATGAGAGGAAATATATCTATAAGTAATTTATCATGTAATTCTAAATAATTTAAGCTTAGTTGATAACCAAAACGAAGCAAAATCATATGACCAATAGGGAGCACTGATATTAGGTTAAACTTAGGGTGTTTAACCATGTAAATCAAGCTTAAATGCAAGCCCAAACTTAAATGGGGAATTCATATTAATGTTTTGTTTGAGACAGTCTTCAATAATTATTTTTTGTTGCTTTCAAAAAAAATTTGTACTAAAAAACAGCTTTAGAAGTAGCTAGAAAGATGTCATGACAAATGAATCATAAGTCATACCTAATGGCGTACCATGTTAAGCATTAAAGAAAATTGTGTGAATTAAATCCAAATTATTTCATCCATGATGATCAAATATGATCTATCCAAATATCTTTGAAGTTGTTGCAAACACTTTTGTTATGAATATATTTTGTTTATAGAACTTATTTTATTTAAACACAAATAAACCTACCAAAATTCTTCACATCCATTCAGACACTTCATCAACCAAATAAAATCACTTGTGTGAAGCATAAATAATCAACATTCAAAACATAGTAATCATTCTAATGTATAGCTCAAACATTTTACTAATAACCAATCTAAAAATAAAATGCCCATTTATCAATAGGATCAATTTGTTCGATTAACAAAAAATTGGTAATTTTTTCTGATGGTGACTACATAAAGAAGAGCAATGGGAACCATAAAGGAGATTTAACCATTGCAAATGAACTACTGCCAAAAATAATAGCTAATACAATGGTTTTGTGAGAGATGTGAAAAGCGTTAGCAGTGATAGCAAATACAACGGCTCTTAGACCACTGCAATTACTTTTGTAGGTGTTTAAATCGTAATAATAGATAAAAAAGTGTTTTGAAAATCTGATTTATTAGTAGTGATAATTTAATATATATCAATTAGACAGAGAATCTCCACTTGAGTGCATTATCTAATCCATAAATAGTCAAAAATGATTCTCAACCTTGGAATTAAGGAGACTATTTTGAAATTTCTTATGGCTAAGAATCCTTTAGAGAAGAAGGTTGACTTTACTATAAAGAACAACATAATACAAGAATGTAAAAGAAATTATATTCACTTAACCAATCAACTATGATTTCAAGTCATATTAAGAGTCCAGTAGACCAGTCTTTGATCGAATTAAGCTAAATTTTAAAACAAATTTGAGTTAAATTTTAAGTAAGTTCCAATTAAGTTTGGAATTAAATTATTTTTAATTGTCATCTTAAAAATATAATTAAAATATGGTATATGAACTTAATAAAAATAAAATCTCTTTAAGGAATAAATATATCTCTTGGTTGATAATTTTGAGGGCTCAAATTGATTTTGGAACAACTTCATTCAAGCTGAGTTAATATCATGAAAAAAAAAAATCAAATCAAAACCTATTAGAAAAAATAAAACAAAAATGTACTCAAAATTATATATATAATTTTCTTATATATAAATGATATAAATATATACAAATAATTTTCTTTTATTTATTTTAAGCTGACTCAACTTGATTGAGACTTTAGTCATTAAAAAAGTATTTAATTATAAACTAATCTCATTTATGATCTCAATGATGAGTGAAAAGATATGTGGTACAATAATTAAATGAGAAGATTATTTTTATATTATGAAATATTTAAATTACATTTTTTATAATAATTTATTGCCTAATTAAAAAAATTCAATGAAATTATCACTTTTAAAAATTAAATTTTCAAATAATTTTGGTGGAAGAAGTCAAATTGACAATGATAGCCCTAATTAATGTTCAACATTTCATTGATGTTGTTTCTTCAAGTTTTAAACCACATTCAACCTTAGAAGTAACTTTCTCCTTTTTCTTTACTTTTTAATCCTCATAATCTTATAAAATATTTATATCTTGATAACAAAAAATATAAAAGGGGCCATGGGACCCACCTTCGAACCTCAGCCTAGTCGTCGACTTTCTTCTAGCTGCAGCTACTAGACATCCGACCTCCACCATCCTACCACAATTATATTACAAACTTCTTAGAACCCATAAGAAGTTCAACCGAATTTCCGAGCTATTGTGATTTCACCGTCTCATAGTTAAGGGACGGGACAACCTTTATAACTCACTCAAATATAGTAGAATCTTCTCACCTGACCAATACCCCGTGGTTTTTCCCATTTTAGTCTTTCCACATAAAAAAACTTTTCTTGTGTTTTCTTGCTCTATCAACTATCTGTTTATGTGCTGGATATTCGTGTATCGCTAAGACGAAAAACTCTCACTCTATCGCTGCAAAATTATCATTCCGCAATAACTATATAATTTTTTTAAAAAAATCCTAATAAATCTAAACAATTTTTTATATGTATTAATATAAATCTAAGATGTTATATATAAGATTAATTTAAAATTTTTTAAATGAATATTTTATCCTAATTTTTATATTTTCTTAATCAGAGAACTTTTCTGATATTTCATTGCTGAGTGAGGGAATAAAAGAGCTGAGCAAGTACAATACATTGGCTTTGATGCATCCAGTGAAAGCTGTAGCTAAAGAAAAGTTAAAGAGGAGGCTTTGGATTCCCTTCACTGCCAGCACTCAACATTCTTTCTACTGCTCACTACAGATTACAGAACTCCACGAGATTTATCCTTTTTGATCCGAACTCCCATGGCGACTCTGGATTGGACATGTGACCTGTCTTCTTCATCAACAAAGCACACCAAAATTAAGCAAATTATTTTAATTTTTTATATATAATTAAGTGTTTAAATCAAAATTTATTTATTTTTTAAATATTAATCATTAGGGTTCTAAGTGAGTCAAGCTGACTCGTGAATGAACGAGTCATGAGTAAAACTCAACGAGTTAACGAGTCAAATTTGAGTCAACCCTAACTAAACTTATTTAAAAATATTGATATAAAATACTCTTAAAATGTATTATTACTTAATTACTTAAATAAAATATTATATATCACTTTCTCATATAAAATAATTTTTTAATTATTTTTAATAATTTTATTATAATTATTGCTTGAATTGTTATCCATTTATTTTTATAATGTTATGGTTAAATTGATAATTATGAGATATATGTGATTTAGAAATAAAAATGAAAGGGATTAAAAAGGATGAGAATTTCACTCCAACAAATTTTTCATTTAGGAATTATGTAAGATTCTAAATTTATGATGAAAATAAATTTATAATAAATTATCTTTTAAAGCAGCTTTTTATGATACAAAATATTATACTTTCTTATTTATAATCTAAAATGAATTATGATATCTTAAAAATATTTGCATGATAAAAAAAATTAAAATAATATAATTAAAAAACAATTATAATAAATTAAAAGCAATAATATTTATAATTTATAATATTTTGAAACAAACAATAATAAATATGTTAAATGATAAAAAGCTGACAGTGAAGAAAATGCAATCAATGCTGCCATCTATGTTAAAGATGGTCACTTTGTCCTTTGCTATAATAATAAAACCACCTTTAAGGCCACATTAAGGCTTTGTTTGGGAACTATACTTCTTAAAGAGTTTCTAGACAAAATTTTTAATTTTTGAAAAAGCAGCTTTAAGAAGCAATATTAAGGCTTAAATTCAATTTTATTTCGGCTCTCATTTAAAAAAAATGATTTATTATTTTTTATAATTTTAGTAATTTTGCTATGCAATTTCATTGTAGAATTTTAAAAAAAATTAATTTCAAAAAATCATTAAATTATTGGAAAGAAAATATTTCACTCAAAATATAAATTTTAAAATTTCCCCAAATTTTTTTAAATGGATTTATAATTGTACTAATAATTTGAATCTTAATTTCTAAAAAAAAAATAGAGCATTTAAAAAATTTATGATATCCAAATATTTATCCATCATAATTACACATTTATTTACAAAACTATTTGCTTGAAATAGAAATATAACACCTCTTCTTTGATAACTAAATATGCCAAATCTAAGAGTTGATGAATAGATAGTAAGGTATGGAGTATAAATATCATTAATTAATTAGATAAAGATAATGTTGTAATATTATTTCATTCAATCATGATCAATATATCAAAATAGTTCTAACTTATACGATAAATACTATCGAGTATAAAATTTATTGGTGATTATTATTCTTTGTAATTTATAAGTATTGGTATGTTAGAATATTTGTGATAGTAGAGAGAAAATGTTTAACATCTCAGTATTGTACATAGAACTAACATACATATAAGCATAAAAGAAGATCATAAGAGTGGCTACAATTTTTATTTGCAAAACCTAGGAAAGGGAAAAATAAGAGGGCATGTCCTAGTTGAAATACTTCTATTAATATTTGAAATTGATTACTAATAAAGCATTTCCTCATAATTAGGGAAGATGCTTATATAAAACAATAGACATAAACAACAAAGAATAGATTATGTGATGGAAGTTAGAAGATCATGTGACATAGGAATGTCTTCAACAGAATATTTGTAATCCATTCGTTCATTTTCCTTTGAGGAGAGGAAAGTATATATCATGAAGTTCAACAAAAATCTTGGTGTTGATATCGAAAGTTTGAATTGGCGTTAACGACGTGCATCAGCTTTGTAGGCGATGACGTGTGATGTTGGTGATGACGACAGTTTCTAACGATGTTGTGAAAAGCATAGTGTCGAAGTTCTTTAGTTCAAATAGGAAATTTAAAATTCATTTTAAAATATGAAATCATATTTTCATGTTGTTAGAGGTGTATGGGTGGAGCTCCAAGATTTTGTATGCCTCTAACTTTATTGAATCTCATGCCAAGGTCCAAGCTCTCATTCTTGTAAAGAGTAGGGATATGTTTACATATTTTCCATAGTAGCATGCCCTTTAAATATTGTCAAAATTTGAAATACACCGTCAAATAACTTATATTATTTCTTTCAATTATAGATCTTTCCTTAAGCCTTTTAAGTGCCTTAATGATGTTGGAATTATTCAATTTTGAGCTCATTATACTCGTCTCATCAAGTTACTCTAGTTGATTATAATCATGCAAGTTGTGTCAGATCGATCACTATTAATATTAATATGTTTATTTTGTCGAGACATTTGGTTTAACTAAAAGTTAATTTATTGAATTCAAAATTTGAATTATCTTGAATTTAATTTTGAGGTTTCTAATTCAAACATTCATTGAGACTCACGCTGGATTATGTTAATTTTTGATTACACATCAATAAAAAAATATTTGAAAAAGGATAATTAGTATAATTTAAAATTAAACAATCCAAATGCGTACATAGTTAAATATTTATGATACCTTGAACAAGAAACCAATTTTCACCTACATGATGGACTCTAATGCCTTATATGAGAGTCATCACTCTATGAACTCGTTGACCCATCTAGCTAAGCATATGAATGAGAGGGTACTACTAACATTCACATCCATCAAACATATAAGTATAAATTGTATAAATGGTATGTCATTAGCAAGATAAGATAACAAAAAGTTTAAATAATTAATATGATAACGAATGAGTTTTTTTTTTGTATTAGAAAGATTTATTTCATAGCGATTAAATCATTCATATAAATATTGTAATAATCTATTCCATAATTAACTTATTGAGATTTTTGAGAGTTTATATATATATATATATATATATATATATATATATATATATATATATATATATATATATATATATATATATATATATATATTATATATATATATATTTCAAATACTTTTCAATGAGTATTTTTTACTTGTTCATCAATCTAAGTCGAATCTTTTGAGGCTCTATTATTTGGTAATATCTTGATATATCATCAAAAAATTATCTTCATCAGGCATGAATATCAATGCAAAATCAGGTCGAAAAGCTTCAAAAATTAAATTTGGGACCATCTAAACTCCGATTTCAGTAAACTTATAATCGAACTGAATGTCTCGGAAATACGAACCCAACGACACTAAATTCAACTCAATCCAAGCACAAATTGGTCTAAATTGAAGACCCGAAGCGTTGTTGGAAGGTTCAAACAACAGATTGAATTACCAAACGATTTTCAAACATGAAATACTTATAGTCGAATCGAGCGGCTCGACGAGAGGAATCCAACAAGCCCTAGATTGCTGAATTCTGATATCATTAAGACTTTAAAATGTTTGATGAATAGTCCATGATCAAGGGATTCAATATCGGTCGTCCATCCAAACCACTCTCCAACTGCCCTTGATCCTCATCCTATTTACGGGTCATGCCACCCTCAGAAAACTATAAATAGCCCCTCATTCTCTTAAGAGGAGACCAAAGTAAGAGGAAGAAAATAGGAGGAGAAGAAGAGAAGGAGGGAAGAAGCTCCTCCTCAACTACCACTAGAGTTCCGCCCGACTTTCAAGTGACGCCGGAGTTCCGTCCGACCATCAAGTGAAGCTGAAGTTTCTCCCGACTTTTAAGTGACACCGGAGTTCCGCCCTACTTTCTAGTGACGACGGAGTTCCGTCCGACCTCCAAGTAATATTAAAACTCTCTCTGACAAACAACAGACACCAATTTTTTGATACCAACATTCTTATATCTCTGTGCAACTGAATTTCAACCCGGGTGTTGATTATTGTAATCTGATCATCCTAAATTTTAAGGACGAGTCAGCCTCTTATAACTCAAGTAAACAATTGTAAAATTCTTTCAACTAGGAGTGACCCTGTGATTTTTCCCTTTTCAGAGCTTTCCACATAAAAATCCTTGTGTTTTATATCTTTTCTGTTTGTGTGTTGGATATATGTATAATGCTGAGACGAAAAATTATAACTCTATCATCGCGTATATTCTAGCCCGCAACATATCTAACTTCTCTCACTCTCAATCTCTTATGCTTTGTGTAATTTGATTTTTATTATACACCATTTTATCATCCTAAATTAATGAATAATTTATATATTGGAGTGCTAATCATTTAGTAGGTAGCCTAGCTCTTAGTGATAGATGTTTGAATTTGTACTTACTTCAAGAGAAAGGATAAGTTGTAAAGGCTTAATTATCAACCTAATTATGAAGAACCTTTGATATAAATTTTAAGGGCTTTGGAAACCCTAAATTTGTTCATTGTTTAACCGTTTGGATGTGAACAATGTAAGCAACTTGGTTTCTAAAACACTCAATGGTTTCCTTTGGGATAGCTTTCTTACTGCTTCTTAAAACATCTTTTTGATTAAAATTTTTTAATTTTTGTACTAAAACATTGTTTTCAGAAGCAGTAAGAAAGCTGTTCCAAACAAAGCCTATATCTATACTTATTTGCTACTTATTATTCCTTTTTTTCATTTTTCATATGATTGAATGTTATAATTGATGAAGTTATAATAAATTTTTTTTTTATCCTTGTGTATGGAGAACATTTATTTATTTGTGTTTTGTAGTTTTATTCTCTCATATTTATCACATATTATTTATTTGATTAGATCTTGTTTGGTTGACCAGTGTCCCTCCATTTGGCATGTGAAGCAGGATGAAAATTTATATGAAAAGTGTATATAATGAGAAAAGAGGGGACCCGAAAAAGACTCAACAATAAAATCATTAAGTTATGAGGTCCACCAACCCCATCTAAATAGTCAGCATGCAAAGTTATTATATTCATAAAAAAATATTGTCATCATGAGTATATATTATTATGATCATTTATAAAATTTAAATTAGAGATTTTAATATTTGACAAGACCTGAAAATCCAACTCAAAAATTTCAGATTAGGGTTAACCGTTTGGCAAATGGGTTGGATTCGGGTTCCTGGATTTGACCGATTTGAAAAAACGGGACGGGTTCAGGTTGACCTGAAACCCGAACTCAACCCGGGTTAATTGGGAAAACTCGCTGGAATGTTGTCTCGTCCGTTGCGTCGACTACCTGCGTTGTCGCATGTTGTCCCATCCCGAGTGCCCGCGCTGACATGCTATCCCATCTCGAGTTCTCGACGACGCGTCCAGTGCCTGTCGTCGCTACCGACTCGCCAAATAGTTGATGCCTCACCCCGCTGCGGATCGGGTCAACTGGTCAACCAGTGCATGTCGGGTATAGGTTGAAAAACTTTAACCATATGCAAAAAATGGGTCGGGTTCGGATTGGGTCAATTAGTATCAGGTTAGTTCCTTGTTGGATCTGAATCCGACTCGTGACCTGATTTTGACTGCTATAATTTAAATAAATTATAAAATTAATAAACTGAATAAAATTTTAATGAAAATAAAAATAAAAATTAAACTTTTATCACATCTTGAAGATTAAAATAATTATATTATAAATATAAGTGATGTCATGCAAAGAGGTAGTCTTAGAATAGCGAGAGATTGTTGTGTACGCAATCCGAATGCAGTATAAGGTTCGGATGCTGCTTATTTTGTTGCATATTTTTTGATAAATAATTTTTTCGTGACAAATAAGTAGCAAATAAATAATACTCACTAAATATACAATAAATACGAAAAAATATGTAGAAAAAATTACATATAAAAAATACACAGTAAAATAAAACAGTAAATACGCATTATCCGAACCTTTTCTCTAGAATAGCCCCCCCCCTCCCCCAAAGTTTTAGAGCTTTTCCCACACAACTATCTCAATTTCCAACCCCACATTCCTGCTATGAACTGCATACATCTCCCATAACATACTAGCAGAGGAATCTAAGAGCACAAACACTTTCCAATGAAAGGCAGTATGAAACTAACCCCCTCTCCCTCATTTTCCATCCATGCATGCATGAGCTCACAAACAGTAGGAAAGATATGAATGTCTTGTCGCTTTCATGAGGTCAGAAGAATATTACAAAGATGTAGCTTATTTTGTTAAAAAAAAAATGTAGCTTATTTTGTTCTATTGATTAAGAGATTTAATTATCAACTAAGAATTTTTAAATTTAAAATTTACGTATGTTATGTATGTGAATTTATCTTAATTGATTTAAATATATTTAAAAAAATATTACTGAGACTTGGGAGATTTAATAAACCAAAATGGCTGATATGCTCCCTCTATTTAGGGGTTAAAATGATCCTAATTCGAATCTATTTTGTGTCTATTTAAAATTAGATAAAAATTGACCCGTGGGTCGAACTGATTTGATTTTAATCAACTCAATTTTCAAAATGCTCAAATTTTAATCGAGCTGAATCAATTTTTTATTTTTATTTTTAAAAATATTTATTCTACAATATATCTATAATTTTTAAAAATACTATAATCTATAATATATATATATATATATATATATATATATATATATATATATATATATATATATATCAAGCTAGATTTGAACAGACTCAATCTAATTCAAGCTCAATTTGAAATCTGCTCGTAGATTAGACTAATCATCTATTTGAGACAGCTGTAAAATTTTATAAAGTTGATATGGAAAAAACAACTTCGCTGTTATGCTTAAATAAATCAACTTTCATTCAAAAAAAATATCTAAAAATTAGTGATAAAACAGTAAGAAAACAACAAGTAAATGAAATTATAGTTATTATGCGAAAAATAAAGCAGACATAAAACTGTCCCAAATAGACCGTAAGCCAAATATTTAACTCATAATTTGACTCATTTAACTCAGTTCAAAGTAAGATTTGTTTTACAAATACATTTATATCTGCCATATTATTTTTCTCTTATTTTCTCAACTTTTCCCAATGAGTCCACATTTTTAGGGTTTCAAAAGCTATGATAATTGCCTTTGAACGTTTCACATTCTTTGGAAAGATTCCGATTACTTTGAAATTTGGAACCCAAACATCAAAGCCGAGAAGGAATTTATGATAGATTCTCTATAGAACAGACACTTATTATTAAATTTTAAGTATTAGAAATAAATGTTTTTTTATTAGGCTTGTTTTTAGACCTTAAATTTGACCCCTCCCATGTTGTTATCTCAATGGCTATATATGTAATTCCTTAATCATATAAAGTGGAAGATGACAAGATAGTGAGGGAAGTTGGCTTTATTTGGTGTCTTTTTACAAGTTCACGTGACTGAACTTGCTATTATATTTGGCTAGGTGATGGTGATGATGATGGTGATGGTGATGATGATGATGGTGATGGTAGTGAGAGAATAAGAGAGGAAAAAATATTAAGTGTGGACATTGGATGCTCCGGAGGTCAATCAGGACGTGCCACGTCGCCTGATAAACAGTGGTGCACAGTGACATTACACATAACTTGGTGACGTGATGCGTCTTGATTAGTCTCCGGTCGACATCCAGTGACCGCATGCAATAATTTTATATAAGAGATTTAACATATTAGTTTGATGGAAAATTAGTAGGCTGGTTGCTAGCGTTTGTATATAATAAAAAAGATAATAGGATGTAGAACTAAAGTTATGAAATTATTGGCAATAGTGGGAGTCAAGAGGTCATATAGTAGATTAGGTTTGTTGTAGTGGCTTGAGAAAGGGAGGCTTGAGAATGCAGAGATTTAGGGTTTTTGATAGAGTTTGAATAAAATTGAAAGCTTTAAGAGGTTTAGGGTTTAGATTTGAAAGAGAAATGAAGCAAAATAGAGTTTCATTATATTTGGAGAAGGGAATTTCTTATCTAAGAAATTTTGTCAAAGAATGGATATCTCTCTACCTAAGGAGAGAGAAAAAACTAAAATTTTATTTTAAGCAATCAATGATTTTTAATGCTTCACTAAGTTCATATAAATATACATATAATTGAAAATTATCCTTTGAAGATAGGGATCCAAATCTAACTTCAAAATATAGACAAATTAAAAAAAAAAAAAAAGATAGATATTAAATAATTTAATAAGGAGGCATCAACCAAACATATATCAAAACAACTTTGATTAAAAAGATATATATTAAATAATTAAAAAAAAGTGATTATAAATTTCAAGCAAAGTGTTGGAACTTTGTCTATGAACTTATCATTGGCTTATGTTCCACTTGATATTATTATTTATTATCAAGCTACTACTTAAACATTTAATAATTGAATTATTCTACATTTTGACATGTAATTAAAAATGTACAATTGATGTAACTTGTGAAACAAATTTTTTTTTTTTTTTGAACTTTTAAAGAATTGAATATACATACACACACATATGTATTATATATTATGCCGTTGTTATTTTATAAGAAGAAAAATAAATAAATAAATAAATAAAAAGTGAGAAAATATAACATATATAGGAAAAAATAGATTAATATTTATGGTAGTTTAGTCTGAATGCATGATAGTCGAAAGTTGTGGTTATGAAGTTCATCCAACATCAATTTTACACTATCTTACTCCTCAACATTGAAAAATTTAGCCTCAAATTTGATATTTAAGGAATCACCACCACATTATTGTAAATTTACATATGTGGAAATGCTTGAGCAAAGACATAATGAAACTCACTATGATACTAATTTGATGCAATAAAGAAAAAGAAGTATAACTTTAATTAGATATTTAGATTGTAAGATGGAT
Organism: Dendrobium huoshanense; assembly: GCA_016618105.1. Classification (NCBI taxonomy): domain Eukaryota; kingdom Viridiplantae; phylum Streptophyta; class Magnoliopsida; order Asparagales; family Orchidaceae; genus Dendrobium; species Dendrobium huoshanense. Next base: position 36,422,293 of record CM028343.1, on the reverse strand, counting down.
TCATTTCCACGATAAAAAATTTTTACTTGAGATAAAAGAGAATACATTCAGCATAATATATATGGTGTCTCACTCACCAAATAAGAGTAGTCTTACTTTCTTTTCCTTTCATGTGTGAGCCTTTTATAACATCTAATAAGGAACTCTTTAGAATATCAAATATGGTGAAAGCTATTGATTTTTTGGGTAAAATTACACTTAGATAATAGGTTGTTGTTAAGAAGTATAGTTAGTATCACATAGATTCTTCATCATTTTCCCATGCAAGGTGAACTCATCCTCAAATTTTATATTTTAGCAAAGCATCTACCTTAATAATGTCAATCAATAAAACTAAAAGTACTCAAGCTAAAATGAAGATAAATTCACTCTAATTACAATTTGATATAACAAGAAAAACTTAGTATAATTATTCATAAATAAAAAAAAGGGATTCATTGCTAACATAAGAGAGGATTCATTGTTCCAAATCTATAGTGATTGAATCACCAATGATAAATGAGGAATCACTCATCTAAAAAAGGTGGAATTTCTCACTTGCTAATTCTTTAGTTCTCTCCAAAATCCTTTTATATGTACCATTCACTACTATTTCAAGTGGAATAATCCTTCAGAAATCCTAGAATTTCCATTAGTAAAATGCTCATAGGAAAATGTTTTTTGACATATTACTTATGGAAATTTGATATTTAACCGACGAATAAACATCTGTCGGAAATTACATAAGTGATGAAATTTTGAGTCGAAAAATTCGTTGGAAATTTTCAGCAAAAATTTATGTTGTTTTAATTTTGACGTTCTTTCTATTTCAAAGCTTGCCGACGGATTATCCATTGGAAATAAGTCAAAAACTTGTAGCAAAAACTAAAAAAAAAATCGTGGCCATCCATTCTAATGAAAACAAATACCACTTAATAGCATATAATAGAAACACATTTTTACGTACCAATAAAATCCAAAACTATCAATTTTAGCTAACAACAACAATAAGTCTTTATCCTACTATGTGCGGTCAGCTATATGAATCTTTTTTCTCCATTATGTCATGTTAAGAGTCAAATTCTCTTTTAAATCTAAAAAAGAAAGATCATTTCTAATATTTTATAACCAAGTCTTTTTAGGTCTACCTCTACCTTTCTTAATATAAGTCAAATCTAATACATCTACTTTCCTAACTGGGTCAACGGAAGGCCACTATTTTATGTGACCAAACCATCTAAGACGGCTCTCTCTAATCTTAGCTTACATTGGAGCTAATCCAACCTTTTCACGTATATGCTTCAATTTTAGCTAACATATATATAAAATATCCATTCATATATATATATATATATATATATATATATATATATATATATATATATATATATATATATATATATATATATATATATATATATATATATATATAACTTATTAATTACAACAAAAATATAACAAACATAACACCACAACATGTTATGAAATTGTTCGCCAAATAAAATTTTTAGTTCATTCAATTTATCACAACATATACTGAACATAATCATCCTCAATTTCTTTACTCTCCTCAACCTCGTGAACCTTCTTCTATCATTGTTGTTTCTTGAATGAACTCAGCTCCAGGGACTCTACACTTTACTGTTGTAGGAAATTGAAAACTAGTCAGTATTTCATTCACTATTTCAAGTATCTAAACAACATTTAATCTAGGTAGATGAATTAATCTCTCAACTCTATTTCTAATGAATGCATCATTTTTTCTCCTGAATTGATGATTGACATGTAGGAACATACAATGACAATCAAATCATGAGTTTTGCCTCCATATTTTAATGTAAATGCTTTGGTGAGTTCCATGCAGTATGGGCAAACTAATTTTCTAGCAGTTGTCCAACCAGATAACATAGCATATGCTGAAAAATTATCGATTGTTCATAATAAGACATCTTTAAGTAATAAGTTTAGTTTAGTTGATATATCATATGTTGGGACACATTCTTACCATAATAATTTGAGATGATCAATCAAAAGTTGTAAGAATGCATCTATTTTTGCTTTTAGATTATGTGGCCCATGTATAATAAGTCAAAATATGTAAGGAATAGTCATGCACATCTCAGGTGGAAAGTTATAATATGTTACTATAATAATTAAGCTAATAAGGGTATGATGAGATGTCTGACTGTAAGGATTATTCACACATAATCACAATCTTAATTATGTTAGGTGATTCTACAATGAATGAAAGATGCATACGATTGAAGTGCTTCTATACTTTTGCATCTGATGGATGAATAAGAACGTCCGATTTAGATAATTTATCTTTATGATATCTTATGTTACTAACAAAACAAATTGATGAATACAACTATTGAAGTATGCGTATGATGGGCAAATAAAATAGTTAGGAATATAGCACATCCTTTTACTTTTAATGTTTCCAAGATTTAAGTTTATAATTGAGGTGCACTGTAAAAATAACATGTAAATTTTGACAAGTCAATTTTATAATACAATATACAACTGTTGATATAACAACCAACTTTTGTAGCACTCAACCCCAATTTAGATACTAACTTCTTTGACCTATACAAATATATTGGAATTGAATTGCTCTTAGGATTGATCTCCTTAAGCATAGCTATGAACACGTCGAAACACACTCGAGAAATATTGTATTCAATCTTAATACTGAATATCCTAATTGCAATTGAAAACTAAAAATGAGTAATGCACCTATCTCAAATAGGTTATTGAGTAGAACATGATAATTCATAAATTGTTTAATTTGCACATTGATATGAGATGAATCCTCTATATGTTATCTTAATTCATGACCTAATGCATCAAAAATTATTTCTTCATATGTCCATGTATTCTGATACCCAAAAGGCGTAGGAAGTTAGATCAGTTGATCTGAGTAAGATCTAATAAGAAGGAGATCGAAGCGATGTCGTGCCTCAATCTTTCCACAAATGTAGACCTCACTGGCATTGAAACCTCATCCATCCTTTCTGAGGCGACCAAAACTGTCACCAAGCTCATCAACAAGCCCGAAGCCTATGTGACGATAGTTTTGAAAGGATTACTGCCTATATCATTCGGTGGAACTGAGGAGCTTGGCTGCATATGGTGAACTAGTTTATATTGGAGGATTGAATCCTGATGTGAACATGAAACTAACACTTCGTTTGGGACAGATTTCTTACTGCTTCTTAAAGTGATTTTTTAGTATAAAAATTAAAAATTTTGTACTAGAAAGCCGCGTCATTTTTGTACTAGAAAACCGCTTTAAGAACAAGTAAGAAAGTCGTCCCGAACGAAGCCTAAGTGCTGCTATCACCACAATTCTTGAGACCAAGTTGTCTATTCCAGGTCACGTTACTTTCTGCAGTTTTATGATTCAAAGTATTCAGCGTTTGGTTGGAATGGATCTACTTTCTAGAATGTCCAGCTATGCGATTAGCAGTGATTTGGTCCTAAATGCTTGAACGCTAGCTACTATTATATTTACTCACCTGTTAACATGCCGGATACAAATTTTCTCTATGTTGCTCTTAACTTTACCAACTACGTTAAAACATGGTTTTTATTGCTATCTTTAAAAAAAAAGTCTATGTATGATCAAGCATTTTGAAAGTTGCTGAGGGATCACATTGAGAGTCTGAATGTGGCTCATATTTTCTATGTGAGATTTAAAACTAATATCCTTGTCACACTTTAGGATTTATATTGGAAGAATTAAATATGTCTTTCATTTTAACAAATTAATTAGAGTTTATCGATTAACAGTGGAAAAAAAATGATTATATTTTGTCTTGTCATGAGCCTCATATCATAGGATTCTTACTCTTTCTTGAAAACATATAAAATCAGTCACATAAGCATATAACCCAACAAAGTAACAAAAATCCTACAACTGAAATCAATGCAAGTTAAAAGAGAATAATATATTATAAAGAAATATGTCCATCAATATCTATACTGATTATGTACATGTATCAATTTATTACTTTATAGTTCATCACATCTCAATTCATTGCATCATAAGTCACATTATCAGTAACATTCAACAATACTATGCAAGTAATAATATTAATTAATATTGTTGCGTCCTGGAGTATTTGCGGCGGTAAAGAAATATATAGTTTAACGTCTTAACATTGTACGAAGATCCAACACACAATCAGATAAGTGAGAGCGTGTAGTGTTCATAAGAGACATCAGAGTTTTTACGTGGAAACTCCTAAAAAGGGGGAAAAACCACGAGGTCTGACCTAGTTTGAATGAATCCACTAGCATTTGCAGTCGATTACAAATGATGTCCTTCCTTGGGAGAAGGCCGAAGGCCTTGGCTTTGATGATACAAATATACATCATATAGAGCGCATTACATGGTGGGAGTTACAATGTAGACATGTTTGTTTGGTCGGCACGATCATAGTCGATAGGATCGAGGTTGGAAAGACCGTTGTCATGTGATGGAGGTTGGAATGATCATAGTAGGCGACGGAGATCAGAAGGACCGTAGTCGCCAGGAGACCGGGGTCAGAAAGATTGTTGTTTGTTGATGGAGGTCGGAAGGACCATAGTAGGTGACGGAGGTCAGAAGGACCGTAGTCAACAAGAGACCGGAGTCAGAAAGATCGTTGTTTGTTGATGGAGGTCAAAAGGACCATAGTAGGCGATAGAGGTCCGAAGGACCATAGTCGGCAGGAGACCAAGGGTTTGAAAGACCGTAGTTGGAGGGAGGTACTTCGGTAGAATTCTGGGCGTCAAGTGGTGGCTTGGTAGAGCTCAGGGCCTCAAGTGGCAATCCGGTGGAAGTACGGGCCTCAGGTAGTGGCCTGGTAGAGTACAGGGCCTCAAGGGGTGGTCCGATAGAAGTCCATGCTTCAGGTGGCGGTCCGACAGAAGTCAGGGCCTCAAGTGGTGGTCTGGCAGAAGTCCGGGATTTAGGTGATGGTCCGACGGAGCAACGACGTCAGATGGTGGTCCGGTGGAGGTGAGGGCCTTAAGTGGTGGTGGTACGACAGAAGTCCAGGCTTCAGGTGGCGGTCTGGCAGAAGTCCGGACCTCAAGTGGTGGTCTGATAGAAGTCCGGGCTTCAGATGGTGGTCCGGCGGAGCAATGGCGTCAGGTGGTGGTTCGACACAGGTGAGGGCCTTAAGTGGTGGTCCGGCGAAGGTGAGGGCCTAGAGTGGTGGTTCGGAGGAGCAACAACGTAAGGCGGTGGTCCGGCGGAGGTGATGGCCTCAGGTAGTTGTCCGACGGAGGTGAGGGCTTCAAGTGGTGGTCCGGCGAAGATCTGGTGGTGGTCCGACAAAACTTCGATGGTGGTCGAGGAGGAGCTTCTTCCTTCTATTCCTTCTTGCTTTGGTCCCCTCTCAAGAAAAATGAGGGGTCTATTTATAGATTTTCTGGAGTAACATGGCATGTAAATACCTGAGAGATCAGAGGCAAATGTGGAGTGGTTCAATGGACGACCGATATTGAATCCCTTGATCATAGACCGTTCGACAGACATTTGAAGGTCTTAATGGTGTCAGAATTCAGCGATCTTGGGCTCGTTGGATTCGCCTCGTCGAGCCGCTCAATTTGATTATAAGGTTGTTATGTTTAAAAACCATTTGGTAATCCAAATTGTGGTTTGAACCTTCCAACAGCGCTTCGGGTCCTTGATTTGGACCCATTTGTGCTCGGATTGGGTTGAATTTGGTGTCGTTGGGTTTGTATTTCCGAGACGCTCAGTTAGACTGTAAGTTTGCTGAAATTGTAGTTGAGATGGTCTTCGAATTAATTTTTGAAGTTTCCAACTTGATTTTGCATCGAGATTTGTGCCCGATCAAGATAATTTTTGGACGTATCAAAATCATTGTCAATAACGTTAAAATAGTATTTATGACAATAAATAGTATTAGTGTAAGTCACAAGTTCAATTTAATGTTAGTAGCAATGTCGATATCCGTATTCAGATATTTAACAAGTGTATCTTAAGGATATATTACCCCTACACTTATGACTCATAATCACTCGCTCCTTATAAATCTCAATCAATGTACTCCTTATAACTCCCATTGAATTATGTGAATCAGTCGTCCCGACTCTTTATAACTCTCAATCAATCTCCAGCTCTTTATAACTCTCAATTAGTAAATTATGTGAATTAGTAGAGTATTATATAGAGTTATCATATCATGTATTTGATATTTCAATATTTTATTTAAAATATAATAAAATTATATCAAATCATTCAAAATGATCAAATCTATAAAATATCTGAATATGAATGACTGACAAATATGATCCAAAGATTTTTCTCTATCCTCTTTGTTCTTCCTCTCTTCAATTTTTTTCTAACCAAATAACCAAGTGATGGAATCACTGAGGTGAGGCATATATATATATATATATATATAGAAGGAATATATATGCCTCACCTCAGCGAGTACCAGATCAGCATCAAAGTGCTCTATTTCAGAATTTTTATGTTTTTCAAATAAATTTATTTTACATATTTGAATTATTACAACCCTGATATAAATCCTCTATGATATAAATTAAGTGTAACCCCATCAGGTGTAAGGTATGTTTGATTTTTGTGCTTTGAGTAAGGGCATACAAACCACTCATCTGATACAAATGAAGGTAGTTGATATGACATGTGGATATAATATTCAACTTCCTTAATAAATTCATCTGTTAGTAATTTTCTTCCCAGTAGCAATCTATTTTATACATCCACGATCTCTAACTTAATAATAATAATAATAATAATAATAATAAAAATGGATAAGTCATGAAGGTAGTTATTTGATATAGCCTAAGTTTAGCACATTGAAGCCAAAAGCCCAATTAAAATAGGGTTGTTGGTCAGAAAGGATTTCTACATGATCTAACCTTATTAATTTTAATTTTGGTCAACCCATAGTTTCTTGAACCTTAAATGCGCTTATTCTAAAACACCTACAAAGCCTAATACCCTTCATAACACTCTTAAAAAGATTTAAAAATATGTTAAGGCCATCACCTATAGTGCTAAACTTAGGCTACATCAAATAATGTGTAATTAAAATGCTCAACTATTATTTCTATTGCAATTAGTGAATCTAACATTATAATCATAAGAATAAATCTAAGTTCTAAGATCAATCAAAGTATAATTATGAAAACTCTAAATACAACTAAAACTCATTTTTAATAAAATTTAGCTAATGAAATCTTTAAAAACTTTCGAAAAAACGGAGTGAAAAGGTCTTTAAATGACCTTGCATGGCACCGGTCGACGGAGAGGTTGAGAGAGGTGCACGGGAGAGAAAAAAATATGTGAACTGGGAGAGGGAGATGGGTTTGGGATGAAATAAGACCTTTTATGGCGGAATTTTCAATGAATTTTTCCATCAGAAATTAAGTAAAATTTCCGACAAAGAAAAATCCGTTGAAAATTCCGCCGGAACTAAAAAATTCCATCGGCAACCGTCCTTTCCCCTGCAGTGTTTTAAGACAACAAAATCTGCTCTTTATCAAATTAAATAGAATGATTAGTGTGCGTGTGAGAGAGAGAGAGAAGTAAGATTAGAAGATGGAAAGTACAATTAAATTAAGGGATTGATTAGCGATAAATAGTTCTTACTTCTTAAGAAGTAAAAATAATATCTATTGGATACTTCAACATTCTTTCCCACATTTATGTAAGAAACTTGTGCCAACTGACACCCATTGAAATGCTTGAGCCACGATATGACAAAGCCAGCTCATGCAAAGAAATAATGGCATAATTCTTTCATTCAAATATTGATATCATATAAAACTATACCAGGCTCTTACCATGGATTCACCCATGCCCGAAAGAGACTCACTCAGCAATTATATAAAAAAAAATCACTTACCAAAATAAAATTAATTTGCCTCATTTCTGTTATCCTAACTTCTCCTCAAAATATACAATAAATAAACTATAAAAAAATCATCAATTACCAACGAAAAGAGCAATTTTCAGGTGGCAATTATGTTTTCCGGTGGATTTTTTAGTGCCGTTAAAAAACCGTGAAGGAAATTGAAGCTGGCGATTTATTTCCAGCGGCAATCTTTACCGGCGGATCTAGCTGCCGGAAATTACTGACGCGTACACCACTGGAAATTTAGCTGCTGGCCGCCGCTAATATTGTTTAACATATCAACTACTGGCATAAGTTCGGCGGTCAAACCACCGGTATAACCGCCGCTTATTATCGGTGGTCAATCTACCGGCATAATTGCCGGAAATTTTGGTTGTCCTTTGGTAGTCGAAAATGCCGTCAGTATTTAATGAAATTTTTGTAGTCATACATATTAATTAACATAAACATCTTTATATTATGAGAGATAGAGCATACTAGTATTTCAAAATTAATCACACATGAGATTTTATACCACTAAGATTGCTTTAAAGTTTAAATTTTAATTTTTATCTTGTTAGTTCTTTATGGAATTTGATTATGTTGATCAATCGGGTTGTACTGTTGACTCAGACCACATTTCTGTTAGTTGAGCTTGCCCGGGGGTTATAAAGGGGCATCTCGGCCCCTGCTTGTGGTTTAGGGGCCTTCCCCCGATATATTTTTTTCTCATATAGCCATATAGCGTCATGACACTGTACATTAGAGTGTTGCATTGCAATACCGTATTGTGCACTGCTGTGTAGTAAGAAGCGGTGCAACAGTGCTATAATCTTGACTTGGAGACAGAGAGCAGAATGTTGCGACGCTCCAAAACTGGCACCTCAAGCTAGGCTGAAGATAGAGTGTCGAGCACTGTAGCTCTCCAAACCTTAGCGCCACAACACTACTAATTAGGCTAAGCATATTTCTTTCTCGTTTTCATGTTTAAGTACTTCATATTGTACAATGTTATATCTTTGTTAGTTCTGAGAGGAGAGAAGAGTGAAGTGAAGCGAGATAAGGAGAGAATGAGAGAGAGAGAGAGAGAGATTTGTAAAATTCCTCCCAATTTTTATAGTTATTTCTTGGTATGATGTAGCTCTGTGATTTTTTTCCTGATTTTGAAATTTTTCACATTAAATGTTGATATACATTTATTTATTTATTTTTTTCTCATTTGCGTTCATTGCTAGATTTTACTCCCAAAAGATCTCATCATAGAAATTTAAATTGTAATGTCTTCAATCGTTTCAGCAATTCGGTATTCAATTTTTTTTTTTAAATTTCAGTTAATTTTTATGTTAAAAAAATAAATAAAATATATTAAAAACACTCCAATAATTTATACATTTAGAAAGTACATTTAATATTAAATAGATTTTTTTTAATCTTATAAATATCCTAATTCTTCTCTAAGTTCTCATCTATATTGAATTTGCACATCATTGACATAAATAAAATTGATAGTTTCATTGGCCCTTTAGTAAAGCCCAATGCCAAAGTCTGCCAAATAAATAAATAAATAAATAAAAATAAAAATAAAAAATACATTTAATATTAAATAGATGGTTTATTTATTTTTCTTGATCTAATTAATATAAAAAACATATATATCATATAAGGACACAAATTTATATTTGCTTACTCTCCTTAGAGCTATGGCCTATAATTTAATCATAAATTCACACATAACACATACAAAATCTCAAATTTACGACTTTTAATTTTTATTGGCAGCCTAAGTTTCCAACCAATAGGTTAACGTAGATAACATCCCTTAGCTCTTGGAGTCCAATTATTTCATCTAGAGGCCAGCGATGTGAGACGAATTTGAGAGTTAATTCGGTCAAAGTTTTAATAAAGATAAATACAAATGTTCTAATTTAAGGCATATTTGTAGGTCTTGGTGATTCGATCTATTTTTTGTATGAGCTGGCAAACGAGCTGATGAATCAGGTCACGACTTGTTCAAATTTGACATGTTAACTCATCAAATTTGGCTCATGAGCCATTATTTAATGCAGCTCGAGTCGACTCATGGATAAGCTTGACCAAATTACACCCCTATGAACCACCATGCCAATGCAAAGAGCCCAATATAACAAATATGCATTGGCTTGACTTAAAATTTAGTGGTTTTAAAAACGCTGCGAAAAATCTTATTTTTTATAGTGTATGCAGATATCTGCATAAAAGTTCAAATAAATATATTCTTTTTAGGAAGTAGAGCATCACAAAAAGGAAAAAAAAGCACTTTCTTATAATTTCTGCTTCATATTAAAATTCAGAAGGTCTGAAGCATAATCTGCTGCCATACAGAAAGAAAATAAATACACTTCCATATAGTTTATTCAAGAAATTCAGATACATAAATCAATATATTACTAATATTATCGATTTGAAGCAGCAAATATTCTCCATATATAAATACTGTCGCAGCTTTCTTCTTCAGTGCTCAGTAGTTGTTGTCAGCTTGGAGCTGATTCAGTTTCCTTGAGTGCAATTTGCTGCTCCCTTGGCCTGGAATGGCTGTTGCCACTTGGTTCTTCACAGCGTCTGCAAAATTATATTCAATTAATGAACAGAAGCTGCTGCAAAGCTACGTAAATAGTCAAAATGAACAGGAAATTAATCGTTACTTGAAGAATCATTTGGAGTGTTCAGGCATTCCCCAGTACAGAGGGCGGCACAATGCAGGAAGTTGCGATGGCAACTACTGAAGCATTCAGTAAAACAAATTGCATGGAGACCAGGTAAAGTTATCAGAATCAAAGCAAGAAGAAGACCAGTTCGATAGACAGTCGCCATCCCTCTCTTTCTCTCTCTATCTCTACTTTCTCTCTCTTTCTCTTGCTCTTAGCAGCTGATCGCAGTGGAGAGAAAGGGAAGGGAGGAGAGGATTTATAAGAAGAGATCTGTTACTGTTTCTCAGTTTTTGTTTTGTTTGATTTAAGTTGTTGTAGAGAGGAGATAGATAGCCAATGGAGATTGAATGCTGTTGAAACTTAATGGTGGATAGGCTGAGCTGATCATCATACAACTCAGTTGGGAGCCATAGGTTTTCTTTCTGAGGCAAACAAATTGTAGTTTGAGATAAAATATTTTTTTTAACAAATCTTTTAGCTATTGTTCTATCTAATTTTGGATTAATAAACTGATTTTTGAAATATTTTTGGTTTTTCAGCTTTTTCTGTTTGAATCCTTTGATTAAAAAGTTTAATATTTAATGGCCACATATATGTAGAGAGAGAGAGAGGTGAATGATTGTGAAATCATGTTACAGTTTTAAGACCGACGGAAAGGTCGATTTTCCAGCGGTTAAATCCCTACCGAAAATAAAACCGTAGGAAACTGAAATCAACATTTTTTTTTTTGCGGCAATACTTACAGAAGGTTTTTTGGCGGTTATAACCACCAGAACTTATCTGTGTATAGAGCATATATAGGAGAACCGTCGGCAATTACCGACGGCCGAACTGTAGATTTTTTCCGCAGACGAACCGCCAATTAGCCGCCGAAACCCGCAGTAATTAACAAAAAATGACAGCTACCCATCTGCTCAACCACAGTTCCACATGTACATGTAGCAGGAAGCAGGTGAGTAATATAAACAAAATGAAACACACTAATGCAATATCCACAATCAATAAATGCTCAGGCAGTTCAAAACATAAATACAAAATACACAAACTTTTAAACATAGGAAAACATAAACTTTAACTTGTTATACAATTTTTAAAATATAAACAACTTGTTTCACATACATATGTTCTCAAACAAAAGTTAGCTCTTCAAACTCCAACAATAACAACTTGTTTCACATACCTATTGTATGAGGCAAGAGTTCATGATTTAGTTTAATATTGATGGATATATATATCCATTCAAGAGAATTACTAGTATATATAACTATATCTTATAACCTTGATTAAATTGTAAATTACGTACGACGCTACCAACCATTAACGATAGTGTCACCAATAAAACGATAAGTATGCATTGCAATTTATTTGTATATACATGTCTTTTAATATAATATTATGATATGAATTGATGATTTGTACTTGTCAATACAAATGGAACATAGAGGTGGATATGAGCTTCCTTATGAATCTATCTCCTTCATGTTAGGTTGATGGAGTAAGATCACTTCATGACCATGGTCAATTCATGGGGAGAGGCCATCATGTACGTATAGTCTTTATAGATAGCATGCATATCACGTACACCACTTGCTTGCAATATAGTAGATAAGAGTCTAGCTTTCTATTCCACACCAACCTCCACCATCTTCCCATACTAGCGAATTTACGTAGAACTGTCCATCATAGGGAATACAAAATTGTGGATGGACTTATAGCTCTACCTATGAATGATAGTTCGATATTATTGGTAGAGATGCGTTGAAGCCTACGAGGAAGATAAGCATTAGGGGTGTCAATATTTGACACGACCCGAAAACCCGACCCGAACCCGACCGAAAATTTCGGGTTAGGGTCAACCCGAACCCGAAACGGGTCGGGTTCGGGTTAGACATTTCGACCCGTTTTAAAAATCGGGTCGGTTTCGGGTTAAACCTTTGACCCGAAATTGACCCGAAAGTGACCCGATTTTGACCCGAAAACCCGATTTTGACCCGGCAACCCGAGATTGACCCGTTTTTGACCTGAAAAGAGGAGTTTGACCCGTTTTGACCCGAAAATTAGCCCTTTTCTTGTTGGAAACGGGTCATTCGTGTCGGGTCGGGTTGACCCGGACCCGTAGCGGGTCTGGTTCGAGTCAGGAAAATTGACCCGTTTTTAAAAACGGGTCGGGTTCGGGTTGACCCGAATAGTGCCGGGTCAGTTTTGGGTTCGACCCGAACCCGACCCGTGACCCGAAATTGACACCCCTAATAAGCATCACATATCTAGCATAGCATTTAGGTTTTATTTTGGGACAACTTTCTTAGTATTTTTTTCAAACAGTTTTTTAGTACAAAAATTTTGGATAATTTGTGAAAATTTTTGACAGTTTTATGAGTATTTAATTATTTTATTTTATTTTCAAAAATATTTTGACAATTTTTTATTTAAAAAATATTAAATATTTAACTTAAAAATTGTTTCTGAAAATCTCTTATTAAATAAATGTAAAAAAAATAATAATAATGTTAAGAAGCGTTCTGAACGTTTCTTATTTATATAAAGATAATAGATATAGTTATCTATAGAATAGCAAGCGTTTAGGTTGTTCTTCAAATCAGAACGGGCCTGCGCTCGTCTGGTTGGCAGACCCGGCCCGTGATCAATATTAAGGCTTAATTTCAAGCCCAATTGTATTTTTTCCAGCGTTTTTTTAATGCTAGGGGTCATTTTTCCGCGTTTCAGATTTAATTTTGATAATTTTGAAATCCCAAAAAACCTCAATGGCTTAATTAAAGAAATTTTGGTGAGTTTGAAGCTATAAATTTTGAATAATTTTGACCACAATCTTGTGAAGAATTGAAATAATAGTTTATGAAAATTGACTTAGGAACAATTATTACGTCCTCTGACCGGACGTAGAGCTATGTTCGGCCGCCAATAACATGTCGCCACGTGCTCTTACTCTTTACCGTGCGGCCCGACGACTTGACCCGTAGCGGAACCCGGGAATGCTATGTTCGCGATTTTCTCGGTATTGATCGGTATTTGCTCGGTATTGCAAGGTATTGCTTTGCAAAAATGAGAAATACCGCTCTGTGAAGACCAAAACCATGCAAATACCGAGTTGTACCAAGTTTTTTTACAACTCGGTACAGCTCGGTACAACTCGGTACAACTCAGTATCTGCTCAGGATTTGCTCGGTATTGCTAGGGATTTGTTCGGTATTTCTAGGGATTTGCTCGGTATTGCTACGTATTTGCTCAGTATTGCTAGAAAAAACTCGGTACAACTCAATATTTGCTCAAGATTTGCTCGGTATTGCTAGGGATTTGCTCGGTATTGCTAGGTATTTGCTCGGTATTGCTAGAAAAAACTAGGTACAACTCGGTATTTGCTCGGTATTGCTAGGTATTTGCAATATATCCAAAAGGTGATGGGATGTTGTTCGGCTCGTCAAGGATTTAAAAAAACGCACGTGCGAGAACCCAAAAAACAGCGGGTCGGGTCGGCGACTTTTCTTCATGCTACGTGGCGCTAAAACATTGGTGGCCGAACGTAGAGGAGCGTACGTTCACCGGACCGAATAAAAGTTCACTTAGGGGCTATTTTGTTGCATGAAAAAGAAATATAGTTTAAAATAAATACATTGTAAAAAAAGTGTAAAAATAAATATTTTGAAGTTGTTTGGATGATTGTAAAAGAAATTAATGTGATTATTATTATTTATTTAGTTTGAAGTAAAATGACTGCAATATAAAGTGTAAAAATATAGTGACTGATGGACAACATTGGCGGCGGCTCAATTTGATCATTTAATACTTCATTATTATTTTCAAAATTTGTTATTCTTATGGTTTGGTTATCTCTTACTATTATCATGTAACTCCTAATTTATTAAAAAATAATAATGTTATCCTCATTATGATTAAGCTTGTAAAGGTTGAATTTTTTTCAACATAAGATTTAAAATTTTAAAATTTCAAAAATACCCATATAAAATGATATTATAATATAATATAATTCATTCTTAGGTGATATCTTGATCTAAATTAGGGCATAAATGTAAAAAAATTCATATAAAAATATCAGCAAATCAAATGATTGAATAAAAAAGCTTCTAAAGTCATTCATTTAGACACCTCTTTATAGGGGTGTCAATATTTGACACCACCCAAAAACCCGACTTGAACCCTACCCGAAAATTTCGGGTTCGGGTTCAACATTTCGACCCGTTTCAAAAATCGGGTCGGGTTCGGGTTAACCCTTTGACCCGAAAACCCGATTTTGACCCGACAACCCAAGATTGACCCGTTTTTTACCCGAAAAGAGGAGATAGACCCATTTTTTACTCGAAAAGGAGGAGATAGACCCGTTTTCGACCCGAAAACTAGCAATTTTTTTTGTTGGAAACGGGTCATTGGGGTCGTGTCGGATTGACTCGGACCCAGAGCGGGTCGGGTTTGTGTCAGGAAAACTGACCCATTTTCAAAAACGGGTCGGATTCGGGTTGACCCGAATAGTGCCGGGCCAGTTTCGGGTTCGACCCGAACCTGAAATTGACACCCCTACCTCTTTATCATCTCCCTTCACTATCACAAATTTGAAGAATTGCATATTTCTAATCAAATTACCTTTTATTTTAAGAATATTTAGATTAAATATTGTGCTTCTTGAATAATTTTTTAATCATCATATATTTTATTTGGCTTTTTTTTAAAAAAAAAATTTTGTCATGAAAAGATTTTCAGAATCAAATTTATTATTCAAAAATTTCTAAGAAAAAAAAATATTCTTTAATTATTTCAAAATAGTTCCACAATTAATTTTAAGATAGCTACAATGATCTCAAACAGACAAAAACCATTCATATATTCGACAGAACTAGCAAGCTACAATAAATTGAACTGGTTTGTGGCCCAATGGAAAAAGCACATAAACTGAACTGGTTTTGGGTTTGTTTGGTACAACTTTCTTTGTTTACAGTTCTATATGTATATTGCTTTATCGTCGTTTAAAAAAAAAATTGTCCTAGAAAGCTGCTTTTTACAACAGCTTTTAAAAAAACTGATTTTTCTCATAATAGCTTTACAACCACAATTATAAAAGACTGCTACCGTCTCAAATAGATCTTAAGTTAAATTTCAGAATTTTGCTTTTGAGAATGATATAACATAAACTCAGAGTCTGGTTGGGATGGCTACAGCTTTTTATAAAACTATATGTAAAGCTGTTATTAAAAAAGTAACTTTTTTTAAAGTTGTTTCAAAAGTAGCTTCCTATTATAAAAACTTCTAGGTAACAGTGAGAAAGCTATAGTTAAATAGAATTGTGAATGCGGTCTAAAAAAGCAAAGCAGGAAGAAAATGATCCCAAAAAGATCCTCAATAGATTTTAGATTTTGGACAATATGTGATCACTATTGTTAGGAGAAAAAAAAAAAAGAGCATTAGTTAAGATGTTTATGATGTAGGACCAAAGGGGTGGTTGGATTACTGTTAAGTCTGCTATTAAGAATGCTGTTATTAGTTCCTTTCCAGGACAACTTTTTTGGTCTAAATTGATAAGGACATATTACTAGCTAGTTCTGATATTGCTTCAGCACAATTCCTCTATCCTTTTTGCTAAAAATTCATATAGGGATTTGTACAGTTCTTTTCCTGAAGTTTTTCAAGGTAGATCAGTGACCACATTGTTCATTGTAACATTTTGGAATATGCCTGGAATCCATT
This sequence comes from Dendrobium huoshanense, assembly GCA_016618105.1. Lineage (NCBI taxonomy): Eukaryota > Viridiplantae > Streptophyta > Magnoliopsida > Asparagales > Orchidaceae > Dendrobium > Dendrobium huoshanense. Next base: position 36,406,035 of record CM028343.1, on the reverse strand, counting down.
CGTAAATGGCTAGCTTGAACTTGATCATGAGGTTTTATTCTATGTTGAAAACAAGTGTTTTTTTATAAAATCTATCTTGATTTTTTTTTTTTGCACTTAATGCCTTATTCTTCTTCCAATTTCAAATCAAGAAAGTAGAGTGATTTTAAAATCTTTCGGTAGGATTGTTATAAGGGTTGAGATTTAATCATATCATAATCACTTCACTAATTTCATTGGGACTTAGGCTTCATTTGTGACGGCTTTTTTTACTGCTTCTTAAAGTAGTTTTTAGTACAAAAAAAATTTTTGTGCTAGAAAGTTGCTTTAAACAGTAAGAGAGGCGTTCCAAATGAAACCCTAGTATCTTGAGTTGCTTCTCGACTTCAAAAGAAGAGTTGAGGAATCTCCACTTGATAGAACAATTGTCAAGGCGAATTCTCTGTCAATAAGTTTGTGAACGAGAGAGTGAAATTCTCATGTAAAAGACATAAGAGGACTGATGTTTATTATTTGGGCCCTACCTAACTACTACATAGCAATTTGCAATAACAATCACACTCACAATCATTCATTGAACTCATTTGGAATTTATTTCTTAGAACTGACATAGTTGGAAACCATTGCTTTCTAATTTCAATTCAACAGGGTGTCAATGCCCTATTTCTCTATGAATGAAAGCTAAAAGAGATTCTCCATTAGATGTAACTCCTATGCCTCATAGAGCCCATTCTTATTATATCTCTATCCTGTCCTCTCCAAATGACCCATAGAGAAAGAAAAACTGATCAAAGGGTTTAAAGTAAAAGAAGATAAAAAGACTTCTAATATTGGAGAAAATATATACTTGAGATTTAATTTAATATATAAAAAAATAGTTAAAATTTAGAGCATTAGCGATTATTCAAAGAGATTTCTTATGAACTTATTAGCGAAATGAACCAAAAATTATGAGAAATAAGATAATCAAGTAACATCACCTTTGCCCGAAACTCCATAAGTAGATTAGAGAAGAAAATAAGGGCAATTTACAGAGATCATCATAACTCCATAATTTCATTTTTAACGTACCAAAATGCTCTCACATGAAAAATACCTCCAAACTCACAATTAAAGATTAACAAGGACATATTAACTACAATTTATCTACTAACGTACATAAACAAAATACATAGAACAATCATTATAACTATTTCGAAATATATATTTCATATAAAAATCTCGCATTTCTTCTAACAATTTACCAAAGCTTCTACGATTCCTCCAAACTTTCATAAACCACCATAAGACATAATCAAACACAACATTGAACTTCACATCAATCTCAACACAATGTTAAGCTAACATCATCATCAAAATAAAATCAAAATCAGCCAAACATATATCAAAGTCAAAACCATGCATGTGCATGCATGTCACATATATAGCTCAACTTGCTTTATCAACTGATAAATGCATGGAATCCCTTTCAAATAATATTTTTTAAGCTATCCAAATTGGTTCACGTAATTCATTTGTATGTTCCAATAAAGTTATACACTATTGCACATATCATCTTCCAAGCCTTGCACGTTTTCTTTAGAGCTTTTTTTTTTCTTTTTTCTTTTTATAGTCTTTAGTCTTAACATAAATTCCTAAATAATAAATAACCAACCACTTTAAAAATGATATGTAGTTAATACTCAAACTAACAATAGATAAGTGTTAATGCATTTGGTAAGATGTTGGCTCCTATCTTAATCCAGATTGTAAGATGTTGGTATGACATCCTTTTCATCTTATGCATGTCTATGGATTTGTAGTTGTAAAAGAATAAAAAAAATATATTTGATGGAGATTTAGAAAATATTAGGAGAGAATATGCTTATTAAAATTTGATCGTAATTCATAAATTTTAAAATTAAAAGAGATTCTTCTCAAATAATGTATAAAAAAATACTTCTGTATTTTACTATATAATAATAAATATTTTATATGTATAGATGAATTAGTCAATACAACTTGTGCATATTTTATATATTTGATTATTTCTCTTAGATCTCCCATATTAATTTTCTGACTTTGAACAAAATTATCAGTAAATCATGAGCTGTATTCCTCAATCAATCTCCCTAAACAAAAGATTTATCAAACAATGAACAGTAATGTGCTTCAAATTAATTATTCTATCATATCATCACATTGACTTCACTATCCTATCCGTTGACATGTTCTCATCACTTGAATTTGTACGTTGAAATATCAGTGGAGTGGCTAGTCGTTGGAGTTGCTAAGAGCTTTAAATGATCAGACAGTAACGTTTCTGAAGATTTAATAATCTGAATCCAGATCAGTTGGATTGTCGTTCTGATTTTCTATTGAAAGACATTTCAGAATTTGTAGTTTGGTTCGTATGAATGGAATTCTGTGGATTTTTGTATGGAAAGTACGACATGATTTGATGTTTTACGGTGCGATTACTTCTTCTGTTAAAAATACTGATACATCAAACGTGCATAGACGATTCAGATTTCAGCGAAGCTGTGGACCATTCCAGCAGGTTGAAAGTTCAGTTCTGATAGTTTTATTTTTATTTGAATAGGTGATTACATCATGGAGATTGATTGATTTGATCAACAGAAGGTTCTAATTTTAAATAAAGATTAGATAAAGGAGAGTTTTTGACATTTATCAGGTTGATGTTGGACAGCTAGCCAACCATATCTAATTATTATGTGCGGACACCGAACGTCGTTCAAAGCCCAATAAAAATGCTCCACATTACACCCTACTCGGTACCGCAGCTCAATACTGCTCAGTACTGAGCTTGATATTGCTCGGCACCGGATGACATGGTTGCACCTGATTCGCCTCAGGACAGTAAGCTGTGTCCGATGTCCGCACAGAATAATCTCTCCTCCTACAACGACGCTGCATATACTATTTGCTTAGTAGTGTACACTTGACTGACAAGTCTCTTCTAACCTTTATTATCATCATCAACCATCTCCTCTTGACTTATATACTATTTTTCAATGAAGTCAATGATGTTGGTGAAGCCTTAATTTGAAGTAATATTTGTGCAGAATTGATGAAGACTGATCTTTTCTCAACAAAACAATGGCTATTTGTGACTTATTTTATCACTGTCAGGTTGAAGACTTGCTACCACAAAGATGATGCAGATAGTGATGTCAGGTTGAAGTTTTGCTACCACAAAGATGTTACTCCTTCTAAATCATCCAAACTCCTATTGCACTCAAAGGCCATTAATGTTTTGAACCACCAAGCAAACCATCATTGTCATTCAGACTCTCCATTAAGCTATTAGACTTAGTTTTTAAGATCAGCACCGTCATTTGTTGATGCTCTTCAGTTATCCCAACTTCATGTGATTGCTTGGAATTTCATTAAAACCTTCAAAGTTCAATATATGACCACTCATAAAATGGGTGACCTCTTCGAATGTCACACCAATAGAATAAAATGATGAGAACAATAAGTCGAATCAGACAATATCTAAATAGTTAAGATTTTTTACTAATACAACAATCAGAAGAGAAGAACGACCAACTATTATATAGGATAAAGTGCTATAGCAAGGGAGTAACATCTTGAATTTTAGATGGGACAAAGTGCTACATAGCAAGTAACAACACTTAAACTTGTAAGTGTCATGCATCTTTAGAATTCTTTCTACTTGGTGCATGATTATGGTCTAAGGATATAGATAAAGATGCTCGCTACTTAAGTCAGAGTGATTCTGAAACCCTTAAGTAAAGTGAATCTAAACTCTTAAACATCGAGATACATTTATGTGTAATTGTTGAAATTTTATTAGAAACTCTAAAGCTAAATGTGCTTGAACAAGAGTACTTCTAGGTTGAGTAGCCTTCCGGGAAGTTACATCTATGGAATTTTTTTTTTGTGAGAAATTTTACATGCCAAAGTAGATAATATCTCGATAATTAAAAAATTGAGCTATTAAACATGAGTCCAAACCAACTATACCAACTTGCATGAGTTTGTATTAATTTTTTGAATTTATTAAATGAAGAGCAGTTGGATTAGATTTAGTTGAAACTTATCATAATAAAGAATACTTTGGACGTGAACTTGTCCTCAAATTCAAGTCAAAATCCATAATGTAAGGCAATTGGATAGTATCTCTAACAAATATGGTTGGTTTAATGCTTCCTCCATAAGCTTATTTGTTTTTAAGAAATTAAGAAGGTTGCAACAAACTTTTACAATAGCAAAGCAAGGAGGCTTCAATCTCACTATCTTGGATTTAAATTCAAAAAGTTTAAATTAAAATTTTTGTTGTCTTTAAATAAACATTTGATAGATGAATACAAATTAACGTGGACCAAAATAATTTGGGGATTTTTGTCTTTTGCCATAATTTAGATATTTGTGGTTGAAGCTTAATTCTTTATGTGACGAATTATATTTCACTAATCCTTATTATACTGATCTTCTATTTCTTTTAAACTAATAGAAAAATGATAACATGATAAACAATCTTCTAAAGCTTAATTTTACATCATCTTTTACCTGTTAATTATATCGCGACTTGTCAATATAGTGCTCAACATTGTTATTAGAAACATCTTGATCTTTCTTATTATCCTTAATTGCTCTTAGCAATAACACTCATGGATTGAGATCCTCTTAATTACATCATCGATCATTTCTCTCAAGAGTTCCTCCAAAGCTTCCATTCATATTACTTGGTATCAACATATATCATCGATCGATCGAGCCACTTCAACTCCTTATACACTTTCACTTTATATGGTAGTTTACTCCACTGAATCAAGCATAATGAGAATGACATATCAACTCAATATTAACCATCTCTCCCAAGTGTAAAAATTTTATCTTCTATGTCACTTGCCCTATCTTAATCATTTTTATATGTACGTTATCTATATATCTAAATGGTACTTTACTATAGTCCTTTTCTCCAAGAGCTAGTCTTTAATTATTAAGTTAATTCTCTTCTTAATCTTGCACTAAATTCTTTATGAATTGAATCATGATATGGCATTAATATTGAGATTAGTAACCTAATTTTGTTCTTAAAATTAAATATGTATTTAATCATTATTAGTTAAAAATTAATATAAATTATTAACCTAATTTTTCTTTAAAATTAACTTTTCTTTTGTTGTAAATAAAATGAGAAATCATATTCTTATTTTTCACATAAATCAATTATTTTCTAAAATAAACAAATAAAATATTTATTTACTTTAATTGAATATTCTCTCAAATTAACACCACTTAGATAGGTTAATTGGCATATTAATTAATAAGCTTCAAAGACTTGAATACTGCACCAATACTCATAATTATCAGGCGCCAGCTATCCAACTAAATATAAATATTTATAATAATATTTAAATAAAAATCCCAAAATATTTATACATAAAATGCAATATATTAGAGCTGTTAAATGCACCATTTTATTCTAAAAATATTATTATTTTATTAGAAAATATTATCATCTTTTATAAATAAATAAAAATTATAATGTGACAAAATATTTAATCATAAGAATATTCAAATCTAGCTCTCTTTTAAGGAAATAAAATTTGTATAAAATGATAACAAATTTAAAAATTGCATATGTACCCTGGAAATATTAAAATAATTAGACTAGTGGCCATGTGCCTCATTTAGTCAAATTCTATTATATGTATTCCAATAGGCTGTGTGCCAATCGGCTTGCAAATTGTTTGTGTTTTTCTTCATAGAACTTGAGAGTTTTAAAACATTTAATTGGGGTTGAATTTTAGGAAGGAGTTATTTTTGTTAATTTGGAGGGAAGAGGGTCTCCTATTGAAAGAAGTTGTGAAAATGTATGTGGAGGGCTGAGATTTTCGCTCGTAAATTCAAGATTGCTCGAAAATTGAATTGATTTTTAGCTCTAATTAAACTAAGTGAGTCAGAATTGGCCGGGTCGTTCGGTTTGATTTCGAACTTATTTTTAGCTATGTTAAAAATGATTAAACCATCATGAAATATAACAAATATGTCTATTTTTTAAACCTAGCAAGTCCTTGCATGTCAAATTAACTTTTTAGGCTTCGTTTGGGACGACTTTGTACTAGAAAGCTGCTTTAAGAAGCAATAATTAAGAAAGTTGCCCAAACGAAGCTTTAGTATGTTGGACTCCTTATCTTATGGTAGTGATTTGTGATATTTATGATTAATTCTCTACTTGAATTCCTCTATAATTTAATGTTGCCCTTCATGTAGCCTTATGCATTTTATGCAACCATTTAGATTTTTCGTTTAACTTTGTGTTGGAATTTAGGTCAAACTTCTTACTTGAATTTGGGCAAGAATTTAGAGATATATTTTTACTTAACTAATTGATATAGTGTAATTTTTCATAAAATTATAGCTCAAACGACAGCAATATTGGGATCATTTAAAAAAAAAAAACATGATTGAGATTCAAATACTCAGGAAGATCAAGATAATAGGTAAGCACTCTAACTCTACTAGAAATGTCTTAGCCAATTTAGAGGGCCCTTACATTTTCTTTAAGAGAAACTATATAAAAGAGCTTACAAACAAGTGAAAGGAAAATCATACAAAGAACTTGGGGCCACTCAAGTCACTCAAAATTGTTATATACTTAAAATTTGACACTTGAATAAATTATATTACCAAGATAAAACTTGTAAAATGAGCCTTCTAGATATAAATTAAAAAATTCAGTATAGTTGGCATTTAAATGATTTAAAATTGTTATATCCCCAAAATTAATCACTATATAATATTATAAGTATGAAGAAAGCTTGTTATAATATCGCTTTTAACTTCTAAAGCAGAGCCTTAAAAAGCTAAGAAAGGTAGTCCCATCAAAATCTTAGGTGGAAGAACATTCACCTTGTTAATTAGGAATCCTCATGACATCCTCAGTATTTTGGCTCAAAGGCTCAAGCAATGTAAGGAAGCAAGTTTTCTTTCTATTTAGTAGACAACTTTTGATTTCCAAGGATATATTCTTCATTTTGATTATAATAGCAAACCCTTCTAGCATGTCCTTTTCATGGGTCTTTAACACAACATCTTTAGCTCCATTTTTAGCAATAATTTCATCCATGATAGATTCCTTAACAACTTGTTTAGAGTCTTTTATAGGAATATAGATAATAATTTCCACTATGATAGCTTCTTTCATGGTTGTCATCTTAATCAAATCGCCAAATGACACTTTTCAATTGTAACTTTTGCAACTAATAGAGATAATTTTTACAGTATTCTCAATAGTTTCCTTATTTTTGAATTGCTTACATAGTCTGCAATTCTCAACTTTATAAAACTACTAAGAATTACAGAAGGAAGAGTGCTACATGATGGCAATGAGGAAGGCCATAGAATGCAGAAGAAAGTTGATGTCTAAGAATAATTTACATTTCAAAATATTACTTTATATTACTTTAAGCATTCAAATAAGGGGGAAAAATGTGCAATCCTTAAAAATTATGTAGGTTTCAAATTTGATCTCAACCCTAAATGTGTGATGCATTTGACCCGTACGTTATATTCGTAAATGACTCGGAATGCGCCTCAAAGAGGTCCTTCTGAATATACCAGTGAATACCCTTGTGAAATATCCTCAAGAGGGACCTAATTGGCTTGACCAACTTTTGATTTATCATAGGTGATTCTTAACTCAAGCACCAAGCTATTCCTCTCAAGAATACCTTTAGTCATGTATTGATTATTTAGTACCATATACTCTAATAATCATTAATGCTACATAGAAAATGCAAAAATTATAACTATGAAACATTAAGAATATGTCTGGATACTCAATTGGTCATACCATTTTTTAATTATAATTACACAACTAATCCAAGTGATTTAGCTCAATCACACTAGATCGATCGTCAATATCAAAACTCATATATAGGTGTACTAAGTATAATAAATCACTTCAAACTATAAAAAAAGTAATCACAACATTTCATAATGGAAATATATACAAATACCTTTAAAATATTAACCCATCTAAAATAAAAAAAGAAATTAAAATATACATACACCTGAGAAAATAAGAGATGATTGATTAGTGTTGTATCAATTGTTTTTAAGTAATTCCCATTGTCACTAAAAGCTTGGCCTTTGTTTATTTTTTACTCTAAACCTATTGTAAATATAATGTTGAGTTACTTGTTCTCATTTTACATTCTCCATGCTATAAATTATTTTCTTACATTGTTTTCTTATTAGGACAAGCTTGACCAAGTGGAATCTTCTCTCTATGCTCCTCAAATAAGTTAATAAAACTATTTTGTAAACCTCATATTGGACATAGGTTGCATGAAAGACAAATATGGTACAACCTTTGCTCTCTCTCTCTCTCTCTCTCTCTCTCTCTCTCTCTCTCTCTCTCTCTCTCTCTCTCTCTATACAGGAAAACAGCTCATTTTCGACAAAATTTTCGGCGGAAGTAAATTCGTCACAAATTCTGGCGGATTTCCGACGAAAAATTTTCAACGAATTTCCGACATATTTTTTTATTGTTTTTCCGATGGATTTTTTTGAAGGAATTTCCAGCGGAATTTCTGGCGGATTAACTCGCTGGCCCTATGCGGGCCGGCTGGGCTTGCTTGGGCTGAGCGGAAATTGGAGCAATGGGCATGGTGGTTAGAATTTGTGATTAATTTTTATTTTTATTTTTCTTGAACATTCCTGCGCAAAAAAAAAATCCACCAGAAATACGCGGAAATGTTTCCGGCGAATTATTATGCGCTGGAAGGCCTTTTTCGACGCGCGTCAAACAGACGGAAATATTTCGACGCCAGAAATGCTAATTTTCTGACGTATTTTGGCCAATTTTCCGGCCAAAATGTCTGCCGGAAAATGACGTTTTTCCTGTAGTATCTCGTCTTATTCTCTTCTTCTTCTCCTTCAAAGAGTAACCTTCAAAAATAGAGCTTTTTGAATTTATAGACACTATGAAGCTTTAACAAGCCCACTCTTCCTATAATATTTTTAGGTTGATAGCATAACATCATTTAGGCATCATAAGTTAGAAAATATAGGGTTGTAATATTTGGCATTCTTATTATAGGAGAGGAGATCATGCAATTAAGATTGTGGGTTTCAAAACTCAAGAATTTGTGTTGAGATTCATGTAATTTAGGATATCATATACGACATTAATTTCAGCATAAATAGATGACTTTGAAGCTCATCTTGATATGTTTTGCATTTGAACTATGTTGAAAAAAAAAACTCAAAAATTTCCATAAAGACAGAAACAAAATCGTAGATTTCATTCGACGCTATAAAAGGATATGTAATACCGAAAAACTATTTTTCACTCTAAAATGCACAACATGAACTCCATTTTCTAACACAAAAAAAAAAAGAATATTCCTAGTATATTCTTCTCCATATTTCATTTAACATATTTTTAATCATTAATATTATTTATCAAATTTTTGTTCAATATTATTAAAACTTGATATATTCTTTTATGGAATTTTATCTTAATTTTTATCTTAATGCATTAATTAATTTTATAAAAAAAATTTAGATTACATCATCTAATTTTTAATCAAAATTAATAATTAAGTAAATTAAAAAAAAAAAGCAAATGGCGGGTGAGGTGCGACGCCAAATATGGCGTCGCAGTCACACCTTAAGCCTGTTGGTGATCCCTATCATTGCCTCCGTTCACTTGAAATTGGAAAAATCCAAAGCCAGGTTAAGTCACACAAGCCTGTTGGTGTTCATCATTGCCTCCCAAAAAAATTTTTTTTTTCAAATTCAGCTTTAGCTAATTGATCAACTTTCTTATTGATTAGACAGTTCTCAGAATATCGAAATAACAAAAAAAAAAAAAAAGATATATAAGCATAATCAATGTTATGAAGCTCTAGATAAAAGAAGAAGATATATCATCACTTCAGTTAGGTAAAAGAATCCAAAAATTATCAAACTCGGCATCAGAAAAAGGTGCAATATGTAGCAGCCCAAACTCTTAACTATTGAGATATTGATCGCTTTGATCTAAGGGCCTCATAGTTTTATCCTGTTGGTGTCACTTCTCAGAATGTCACCCATCCTATTATTTCTTTGGGATGAGTACGCTTAACTACGAAATTTCTTAATGAAATTAGAACCCTAACATCAAAATGCATCTCAATGTTTAAGAGTTTAGCTCATTTTACTTAAGGGATTTCATAATCTCCCCCACTTAAGTAACTGAAGACCTCGTAAGTTACCCTATCTTAGAATTATCCACCATGCATATAGGATTCTAGTGATGGCCTCTACGAGTACAAGTGGTGACTCCCACCACGTAGCAATTTGTCTCATACAAGTTCTAGAGGTGGTTCCCATGATATAACACTTTATCTTATATGACACTTCTCATCTTTCGGATGATGTATTGCTTTGATATCATTTGTAATAACCTAAACTTTTAACTATTGAGATATTGTCCACTTTGACCTAAGGGCCTTATGATTTTGTCATGTTGGTGTAACTCCCCAAAAGGTCACCCATCCCAGAATTTATCTGGGATGAACATGCTTAATTGCGAAGTTTCTTAATAAAATTTCAATCATTACATCAAAAGACGTCTCAATGTTTAAGAGTTTAGTTTCTTTTACTTATGGGTTTCACACAATATGTAATAGCATCTCTATGTATTATCAAATATATATATATAAAAGCAAATAATAGAGTGTAGCCAAAAGAAAAAAAAAAAAGAGGTGTTTAATGCGCTATATGACACTAACATTAATGTATTTATGAGTGTCAAATCTAGGAGAAATTAAGCTAATAATAGAGTGTATCCATAAGAAGAAAAAAAAGTGGTGTTTAATGCGCTATAAGACACTAACATTAATGTATTTATGCGGTGTCAAATCTAGGAGAAATTATTATTTATGGAGTATGGACGTAGCTTTTTATTTGGACTTTAATCACATGTAGATAAGTGAATTTTCTCTCTCTTGTACACATCATGTGTATACGAGAGAGAAAATAATTCATGTGTCTTCACGTGATTGAAGTCTTGACGGTGTCCAGGTTCTACAAGTAATATTTTTTTCTAAATCTTGGGATGTAAGTGAATCAAGCCTACTCATGAGCTAAGCCGAGCTTGGGCTTAGCTCATAAGCTAAGTTCGATTAGGTAACATGTCAAGCTTCAACTAACCCTGACTCAACTCGTTAGCTCGCAGCCGTCTCATTTTAAAAATATTAGTATAAAATATATTAGAATTCGAGATTTTAAGTGCAAAGTTATTAAAAATATTTAAAAATTATATCTCACTTTCTTATATTAAGTGATTATTTATTATTTTTTATAATTATTATTCTTTTTACAATTTTATTATAATAATATCTTAAATGATAATTATTTTCTTTCTTTCATAATAAATGAGCCGACTCATGAGCCTACTCGAACTCTTAGAATAAAGCTCGAGCTCAAACTCAATTAATTAATCGAGCTCAAGCTCAAACTCAAGTCAAGGGTGACTCAAACTCGACTCCACTCATTTACACCCCTAGTCAAATCAAAATGTTGAGAATTTAATAAAAAATAGAAAATATAGAATAAAATTTTATCATGAATTTTAATATTTAGAGAAATTTTTTTTTTAAATGGAAGTAAAAAGAAGATAATTTTATAAGTAATTAAAGTGATTGCATATATTTATTTAAAGTTATACTTTAAACCTCACACAATCACAAATGGTGTATTTTATTTATAATTTTCTTTAACATATCACTGTTATATTTTTATTTGATTATTATTTGATAATACTTAAAATAAATTAATGAGAAGTGATTTCTAACAATCTAATCTACTAAAATACAATAGTTATTAAAAATCTATTGTCCAAAATTTTATATATAAAAAAAAATATAATATTGACATTAATTAAAAAAACTATTTAACCAAAAGCGATCGTACGTCACAAACGAACTCATTTATCTAAACAGATTATCATATTAAGAAAATATTGAAAAATATTGAAAAATTATCTTGATCCGGCACGAATCTCGACGCAAAATCAAGTTAGAAACTTCAAAAAATAAATTGGAAATCATATGAACTCCCATTTCAGCAAACTTATAATGGATCTGAAGGTCTCAAAAATACAAACCCAACAACACAAAAGTAAACCTAATCCGAGCTCAAATAGGTCCAAATCAAAGGCCTGAAGTGCATTTGAAAGGTTTAATTCATAATTTGGATTACCAAATAATTTCCAAACGTGACATGCTTATAGTTAAATCGAGCGGCTCGACGAGACAAATCCAACGAGCCCAAGATTGTCAAATTCTGATTACGTTAAGACATTCAAATGCCTAGTAAACGGTCCACAATCAAGGGATTCAACATCGGCCGTCCATTCAAATCACTCCCAATTTATTCTTGATTTTCCTCCTATTTACTAGCCAGCCACTCTCAGAAAACTATAAATAAACCCATAATTTCTCATGAGTGGGGATCCAAACAAGAAGAGAAGAGAATGAAGCAAGAAGGAAGAGAAGTAAGAGAGCTCTATTGCCACCAAACTCCTCCTCGACCACTGCCAGACTTCCACCCCGCAACCGACGGACGTCGGAGTTCTTCACAACCTCCTACTGAAGTCGGAGTTCTGCCCGACTACTGACTAACGCTGGAGTTCTGCCCGACTACTGACTAACGCTAGAGTTATGCTCGATAACCGACTGACACTGGATTTCTGCCCCGACCGTCAATTGTAGCCAGATTTCTGCCTGACCACCAAACATTGTCGGATTTCTGATATTCGTTTGTAAGATTTCAACCCGACTATTGACTATTGTATTATGATTTTCCTTAATTTCAAGGATAAATCAGACACTTGTAATCAATTCAAACACTAGTGGGATCTTTTCATTTGGGCATGACCCTGTGGCTTTTCCCTTCTTTAGGATTTTCTACTTAAAAATCATGACGTTCTTTCATCTTCTGTTGTGTGTTGGATTATCCTTACAACGCTAAGACGAACAATTCTAACTCTATCGCCGCGTATATTCTAGCCCGCAACAAGAATAATTATAAAATTTTATTATGATTAAATTATTCTAATATCTGACCAATTTTTTCTTCCACATTTGTGTCTTTAAAAGGGTGGGGAAAGCAGCCACATTAATTTTATTTTTTCCCATTAGCTCAACCAATCAATCAATGATATTTACTATTCTAACTAATAAAGTTTGGCTTCGTAATTACTTTTGCATGATTCAGGAGGAATATAACTTATATATTAACGATCGATGACAACACATCCAATAACAAAGATATTTGAGAAACTAATTTTAATATTTTATATAGATGAATAAATCAAGAAAATTAATAAGCTTAAAATTGTTAATGGAAGCCCATTATAATTTGGGAAGATTAAGGTTTAGTTTGGGCGGCTTTCTTCATGCTTCTTAAAGCAACTTTCTAGTACAAAAATTTTACTTTTTGTAATAAAAAGGTTGTTTTAAGAAGCAGTAAAAAAGATGTCTCAAGCAAACTCTAGGGCTTTGTTTGAGGTATGATAATCGATCTATGCGCAAAAATCTTGCCGTAATCCAGATCATTTGAAAGCTTGATCAATACATGCCTTTGATCCAACAGGGTGACAGAAAATTCTCCCGATAGCTTCATATTGAAAAAAAGATTTTCGGATTGAGTCTAAGAGGGGCCTTCTTAAAGGAAAATTTTCAATCAAAGCAAAATCGAAAGGTTTAACAACGTATTGAACTTTCTCCTATGAAATCCATAAAGCAAGTAAACCCCAAAGGATAGTAACTTTTTTATTCGGAAAATCATTCGAAGAATCAGAGCCAGATATATAAAACATCCTTAAAGGATTTCGAAGGGTTCTCGCAATAAAGAAAACCATGATAACTTCTTTTGACAGGAACATTAGCCATAGCAATAGAGCTAAAGCACGGGCCCAAAAAACCGAAGAAAGCCATGCAAAAAAAATTTAAAAAAAAAACTAAAAATAGAAGGAAAAGAGATCTCCTCTTAGCCAGTAAAAGAAGACGAGAGAAAAAAACCACTTTGCACAAGCCCAGTTTGTTAGAATTGATTAGACTCAGCATTTGGAAACTTTTATTTATTTATTTTTTTATTTTTATTATTTGTTTAATTTGCATACAAACATATATGTCTTTTAAAGACTCAACGGAGAAAAATAATTCATGTAACTAATATCACGTAGCGGGATAAAGGCTTGATGTTGTTATTGTTGTAGTTGCATATATATATATGTCCTATATCTATTGGACATAAATAAATTTTATTGGGATTATGGCTTTTCAAGAAATTATCATATGAAATGACTTCTCAAGTTTTATCCCGCACATGAATAATTGCACATGTGAACTTTTGCACATGCTCGATTTCTTAGGATCGATTGAGGGCTAGTTGATCGGCCATCAACTCAAGCTTATATAACAAATTAAGGCACATCCAAGATTTCATATAGTTTTCCTACTAGAATTATGTATAAATGGGGTTTTTAGGAGCTGTACTCTGATCGATTCATAAAAAAAATTATGATTTTTTATTGCTCATAGAGACACAAACTTCTTTTTAAGAATGGTAATCTATCATAATTGCCTTTTGATGTGCATAAAATTGATCTTAGTGAATTCCCAAAATTACACGGACCACTATACGACCTCTACAAGAGATCGATTTACAAGATATCTTTGGTGTTTGATTATTATCAGAGAAATGCATACTTCCCAATGAAAATGGCAATATATCATGCATGGTTGTCTTTCAAAGGCCCAAAATTTAGGCTTCGTTTGAGACGGCTTTCTTATTGCTTCTTAAAGTAGCTTTCTAGTTCAGAGATTTTAAATTTTGAACCAAAGAACTGCTTTAAGAAGCAATAAAAAAGCCGTCCTAAACAAAGCCTTAGGCTTCGTTTGGGACGGCTTTTTTATTGCTTTCTAAAACGGAGTTTTAGTATACATTTTTTTATTTTTTAACTAAAACTGTGTTTTAGGAAGCAATAAAAAAGCTGTCCCAAACGAAGCCTTAATCTCACTAAATTCTTCAAATTACATTGGCCCCTATATGTCTCTTATGTACGAATCATTTGTGGCATTCAATTGTTATATAAAAGATGAATATTTTGATATCAACCTTGCTACCTAGCATTATTATTTTTTTAATGATTCTAAACTAACTTGATCGACACGCTTTAACACAATTATTTCTAATGATCCGACAATTAAAAATTTCATCTATCAACTCCATTAATAGACTCATGGCATTAAGTGCATCCAAATGTTACATCAGATCGACCTCTATGAGGTCATGTTCACCAATTTCTAACTTGTTGCATGTGCCAACCAGTGCCCAAGTGCGCCTATTAGGCTAATCCAAGGGCTGGATCATCAAGCAACTTTCCTAATTGAGAGGAATGAAAAAAATATTTACTATATAATATGAGCTTGAATTTGATAAATGTTGATAGAAATGATTGAAATGCTCATTCCAAAATAGAATTATAAGCTAATGCATGATGGAAGATCTACATGGCTTGGATTTGTAGCAATATAACTTTGAATATAGAGTTCAATTGCATATCACTTTACCCTTTTATTTTATTTTATTTTATTTTATTTTATTCACACATAATATATTTATTTATTCTTAAAAATCCTTTTAATTGAATTTAATTTTAAATGATTTAATTAAATAGGAGTCTTGCTTGCCATAATTGTCTTCACTCTCTCAATAATAGAGTTTGGCTACATTCATTGAACTAGAAGCTTAATTATGTATGGCCCTACTATTGTCTTTGAGAGTTCTCTCAACCCAACAATTTGTCTAACTTGACATTATTAGATTAGATGGAAAAATTTATGAAAGGATATATTGATATAAATGATATTATGATAGGATGAAATATTATTGTACTTACTTTGAGAATAATGTAATATAAATCATTCATACATAGCACTAATCTTAAAGTAATAAATTAGAATATATTAATAATATTGAATATAAAGATGATATATCAATAAATTCATATATTAAAAAAGTCTGCATTATTGTAAAACCCTAAAAAAAGCGAACTCGCCATCCTCATCAAATAATCAGCATTCATAAGTTCTTCAGTAAATAAATAAATAAAAATAAGTTAAAATATTATGATTAAATTTTTTATCATAATAAATTTTATTTATTTTTATATTTTTAAAATTGATGTAATATTGATTTTCCAAAAATTACACTCATCTCAAAGCCAATTATAAAAAAATTGTGATGCTCATTTGACTTTATGAACAAAAATAAATAAATAAATAAATATTTATTTATTTAATTATGAACAAAATTAGAAAAAGATAGTATATCACTACTTTTGTCAGTGCTTGGTCTCAGTAAGAATTATTTCTCAGTTAATTGAACTGTTCCAATTCAAACTGTCTAAAAAAAAAAAAAGAACCTCTCTCAATCAAATCAAACTCCTTCCCTAACCTCCAATGAGTCAACTCCAAACCTCATTGACCAATCACATTTACTTACCACAAAAAATAAAAAATAAAATTCAAATAAACAAAAAAAAGCCAAATAAACTAATTTTTTAATCCAAATAAATATATTATTTGATATAAATTTAATAAAATTATTTGTATATTATATCCATTTCAAATTAAATTGAAATACTTAAAATCTATTTGGGATGACTACAACATTTTATAAAGTTGATTGTGTAAATCAACTTAAATACTCTGGTTGCAAAAAAATAAGCTTTTCCAATTATATAATTTTTTAACAAATAAGTAGTGAGAAATGTAGTCGAGAAAATAGCAGTCGCCTGCAAATAAAGCTATGGTTAGTGAACTGATTAAAGCGAAGCCGAGAGAAATCTACCCCAAATCGCTTAGTGTCAGTTTGGGACAACCATAACTTTTTATAAAGATGATTGTAAAGCTTTATTCTAAGTAAAAATAACTTCTTTTGAAAGTTGTTATAAAAAGCTCAAACACAAAAATTTTGTTGAAAACAATAAAAAAATGGCTGCCAAACAGAATGTATGATTAACGATAAGAAAATTATCCAAAACAAATATTTAGAAGTCTATCTTAACTAATTTGTTTTTACAAAAATTAGTTATTTGATATGTAAATATATAGAAATAGTATGATATATATGTATATTTCCATAAAAAATAAATGTTAGCCAACTTATAATACAGCTACACATCTAACCAAAAGCCCAACCCCAACATAAAGAAGTCACAGACCTAAGCCAACACATGGTAGCCAAAGTTGTTGGGCAGATAAAGATTACGTAAGCCAGCATTCAAAGCTCTTCGAATCAAACATCTTATAATTAGTCGTCTAAATGCTATAAACCGAAGCAAAGCGCGCAGAAATTATAACAAAAACCATGGAGTTCTTAGCTCTCTTCTCCACGATCATCTTCCTCCACGCTGTCCTCGTTCTATTATACAATCTGATCGACAAATGGCGCCACCGCAACTGCTACCTCCTCGACTACGTCTGTCTAAAGCCTTCCGACGAGCGCAAACTCCCCACCGATCTCTGCGGCGAGATCGTCTGTCGCAACTCTTGTTTGGGTCTCAACGAGTACAAATTCCTTCTCAAAGTCATAATCAGCTCCGGTCTTGGCGAGTCCACTTACGGCCCTCGCAACATTATCGAAGGCCGCGAAGCCAGTCCGACCTTGTCGGACTCCATTTCCGAAATGGACGAATATCTCTTCCCTTTAGTTGACTCCATCTTCCTCCGCGTCAACCAAAGTTTCCATCTTTCACCTTCCTCCATCGACATTCTTGTCGTCAACGTCTCAATGTTCTCTCCTGCTCCTTCCCTCGCGGCCAGAGTAATCAACCGCTACGGCTTCCGGGAAGATATACTGGTCTATAACCTCAGCGGCATGGGCTGCAGCGCTAGCCTCATCTCAGTCGATCTCATACGAAACATCTTTAAATCTCATAAGAAAAAAATCGCTCTTTTATTGTCTTCAGAGTCCATTTCCCCTAACTGGTATAACGGAAATAAGCGATCCATGATGCTGGGAAACTGCTTATTCCGCTCGGGCGGCTGCGCCGCGCTTCTGACTAACGATCCCTACCTCGGCGGCCGCTATGGAAAGCTTCAGTTGCGTCGTCTGGTTCGAACGCACCTCGGCCGAAGCAACGAGGCGCACACTTGCGCTTGCCAGAAGGAAGACGACGAAGGCCGCCATGGCTTTCATTTAAGCCGCGAGCTGCCCGCCGCGGCCGCTCAAGCGTTTTTCGAAAATCTCCGCGTTTTAGCTCCCAAAATCCTTCCTTTAACCGAAATCGCGCGTTACCTCTTGGCTTCTGTATGGAAGAAGAAGACGACGTCGATGTCGACAGTAAATATGAAATCCGGAGTTGAACATTTCTGCCTTCATACAGGCGGAAAGGCAGTAATTGAAGGCATAGGGAGAAGCTTGGGGTTGGACGAAAAGGCCTTGGAACCGGCGAGAATGACTCTCCATCGATTCGGTAATACTTCTGCCAGTAGTGTTTGGTATGTGCTTAGTTATATGGAAGCAAAGAAGAGGCTGAGAAAAGGGCAGAGGATTCTTATGATGACCTTTGGATCTGGATTCAAATGCAACAGTTGCTTGTGGGTTGTGATGCGAGACTTGGACGATTGTGGAGTTTGGGAGGATTGTATTAAGGGTTATCCGCCGAAGACATTGGTGAATCCTTTCTTTGATAAGTATGGATGGATTAATGATCCAAATGCAGAGGTTTTGGTGCAGAAAATTAAGGATGGGATGGCCAGGGGGGAGAAAAGAGAGAGCTTGACGGATCTTATTTGATTTTTTTTATTTTTTTATTTTTCATATGGTATGTGTTCTTATACATTTGCATTGGAAAAAAAGGGGATTGAGGAGATGAAATATTCGATTATATGTGCCCGAAAGAATGGGTTTACTGCTTTTTTATCACCATTATCAGTATTGTGTTTCTTATCTGGTTTCAGTCTTTCTGTTCTATTTATTTGAAATTTGATCTTCGAATAAATAACTAGTTTTTTTTTCTTTAATTTCTTCTTATTATCAAAATTGTTTGAAGAAAATGAGCAGAATTTATCGAATAAATATATGTTGATTACATGCAATAATGATTTATCAGCTCATTTTCATGCAATTTGTATCAGCATATTTATCTGAAACTGCTTCTTACAGATTTCTTCTCATCTGCTGTTGCTGTTTGTTGGAAGAAGCTTAAAAGCTTTTTTATTATCAATTTTATTATGTATAATTCGTTGTTTTCTTTCATTCTCTGATAATGAGTTTTCACGTTAATTGAGGAGAAGGAAGCAGAAATTAATGATCGCAGGCTTTGAACTTTTTCTTCAAAACAGGCTATTTAATTCCTGAAAGCAACTTTAACCATTTTGTTAACAGTAGTTGTTTGCGATTGACTTCCATTAAATGCAAAGTGTGTACCTTTGATTTGTTTAAGTGTCGGTGACTTAAAAAGACTATTCATTCAGATTATATAATTTAAAAATATTGAAGATTTTCATTTTAATATGAGTGATCGAGGAAAGTGATTTTTAGAATCTAAGATAATATTAAAATAAAAAAACCAATAACGTAACTATGAAATTATTCCAAAAAAAAAAACATTGAAAAATTTGTGCCAATATTCCTTTTAAGCCAACTTATGAGCAGACTCAAGCTTCGTTTGGGACGACTTTTTTATTGCTTTCTAAAATAAAGTTTTAGTAAAAAATAAAAAAATTTGTACTAAAACTCCGTTTTAGAAAGCAGTAAAAAAGCCGTCCCAAAAGAAGCCTCAGACTTCGTTTGGAACGACTTTCTTACTGTTTCTTAAAGCAGTTTTTTAGTATAAAAATTTTAATTTTGGCACTACAAAGATGCTTTAAGAAGCAGTAAGAAAGTCGTCGGAATACAAAGCCTCAAGCTTGATCAGATTGATCAAGTCAATATAAAGTTAGGGTTAGCTCAAACTAAGTGACCCTACTCATATCTTGGGATGTGTATAAAACTGACTAGATTGAGTGTAGTACTGTTCTTTAAAACCATCTATAGAGAGCAGCGAAGGTCACCATTTACAGATTCAACTATAGAATCATTACTGCTTACATGAAAGAAGGCATGGGTAATAAATCAACGCTGGAGAGTTTCTGTGAGAAGATTTATTGATTGAGTACTGTAGTACACCACTATCTCATTCAATGCATCAGAGTACCTCCACCATCTTCTCTTCGAAAGGATTTAAGTACCTGCACATGGCTACTCATGGATACTCATGGATATGTACTGGTGGCACAAAAAAGAAAGGCTTGTAATGCCTAGACAAACCTGGTAAGATGAACTGGATGTTTCTTTTGTGTATTGTATTCTTCAAGCTTTGATGAGAGAGTGAACATGGAGGCCTTTAAAAAGGGGTTGAATTACCTGTCTCATGGAGAAAGAATTACTGTTGTAATGAAGTACTGAAGAGAGGGAATGAATATATACAATGGTTTGGTTGATGAAGTTCTTTCCAAAGTTTAAAGATTAAGTTTTTTTTTTTTTATTGTTGTTAAGAGTTTTTGTATTTAGAATGTGTAGAATATATACAAAGGAAAGTAGTGCATTGCTCTGCCTTGGGTCATTCGTAGAATGGTTGTAAAATTCTGCATCCTAACCTTGAGTCTGTGCCTGCTCCTTTGAGTGTTTGTGTCCCTGAGGTTAGCCCGTCGAATGTGGTGGTTAATGCTGTTCATGAACCCTCTTCTAATGTCGCTCCTGTGTCTGATCCAAAAAATTGTGTTTTGGACTCGGAGATGGTTGTTGATGAGGGTGGGCTTATTTGTCTTTCCTCTGCGGACATTGTTCCTCTTCTCCCTCTCTCTGTTAATGTTGTTAGTAGCCCGATCTTGAATGTTTGTGGTTCGGAAATTAAGAATTTTGGTGTGAGTCAATCAGTTCTGGAAAAAGATAAAACTTCTGTTTTGTTGGTCGAATCTGTGATTGGTGATGAGGTTAATCGTTCGGATGATGTTAATGATTTTTCATTATCTCTGAATGCTACTCCTTTTGTGCCTTCGGCTTTGCTGGATGTTTGTGATCGTGAAGATGTAATTTTTGTTTCTCTGGAAAATTTGGTGTCGGAGGTGGTTTCTGGTGCGGTGGAGGTGTTGAATTTCGATGGATCTCCTGTTATGGGTGTTGTGACCTCTAATGGAAATGATAAAGTTTTAAAGGTTTCAAATAGTGTTGACGGGGTTCCGGATGGAATTGAGACGGATTTTCCGTCTCCTGGTAGAGAGGATGTTATTTCTATTTCTAATAACTTAGTTGAGGTCCCTGTAAGTGAGGTTGATACCCAAGAGTTGGTTAACTGTGTGGGTATCTCTTATGGTTTGGATATATATTAGGAAACAAAATAATTGGTTGATTGATTCGTCAGAGGAGGATTCAGATTTGGAACCTTTGGAATCCGACCTTGACTTTGCTCTTGTGCGTACTTCAAATGTTGGCACTCGTGGAAAGTTTTGGGGGAGAGGTAGACGCAGAAGATGATTTTTCACTTTGGTTTTGTTCTGCTTGTTGCTTCTTATCAGGATTTGTCGGCTTTACTGTTCGTTTTGCGGCGTCGTGAGGCTAAGAGCGATGATGTGGTCATGGCTCGCTTTCTGGCCGTTTTTACTGGTGGCAACCGTAGGTGTGGTTTTCGGGATGGCTCGTTGGAACGTATACACTTTACCGGAGGGTCCGTGCGGGACGTCTTGGACGCTGGAAGCCTGGACCGAATACTGAGCTCGTTGTTAGCTTCTTTTTTTCTTTGTTATTCTCTTTTATTCTTTTTATTTTTTTTTTTTTTGGCTGTTGTACTTTGTGACTGAATATTAATATATTTTCTTTTGTTAAAAAAAAAAGGCATGTTTGATTCTTAGTTATCAAGACAATATTGTTTTCTTATTGTCTTCTAGATAACAATGTTAAATACTCTCTCTCTCTCTCGATCTCTCTCTCTCTCCTTCTCTCTCTCTTGATAATAAAGTGTCATGACTTATTTGAACAATGACTGGGGGGTGTAGATAGTATTTTTATTATTTAATACAACGTTTTAAAACTCAATTTTGATTTTTAATCTCATAGCAAAATGTTTACTATTGATTGTTTTGATAATTTGCATTGATTTTATAACCAATACTTTAATTATTTTTTAGAGCTATGAATAGAAGTTTCTAAAACTTAGTTTTGGTTTCAGCCTGATTGTAAAGTGTTATATAAGTTTGTTTGGTAAGACTGCAGCTTTTTGTAAATCTGGTTGTAAAGATGTTGTCAAGAAAGCAGCTTTCTAGGACAAATTTTTAAAATCAATAACCAAGCAAAATTGTTGTTAGTTGAGTTCGGATTTAACAAATTTTTAATACTTTAATCTTATGTATCTTAAAAAGTAAATTAAGTAGTAAGAAAGTTGTCCCAAATAGACCTATATCAATAGTGATGTAGCTTAGTGGCGTGAGCCGCCGGGGAGCGGTTTCAGGGATGGGTTCTTTTTTCATTGTGATTTCAATTAATTTCTTACAACAAAATTTTACACTATATATATATATCGGATATATATATATATATCCTATATATATATTAAATGCATAAAATAAATAAGATTATCTAATTGGAGTTCAAGTTATAATAAATATGAAATTTGTTTAGAGGTTAGTAATTGAATTCTAGTAGAAATTTGATAATTATTAAAGAGATTGAGCAAAACTTCATTATCAATTTACATGTTTCAAGCCAAATTCTTGAGTTTCAATGTAAAACCAAGAGTCTCTGTAAGTCAACCAAAATTAAAAAATAAGGGTTTTACACATATACTACTGGATTCTTGTATATTTATATAAATAATACCTATAGTATTGTATTTTCTTATATAACACTAATATTTAAATCACATAAAAAGTATTACTTATATTAACTAATCTAAAAAAATTTACATATACTCTCATGTTAATGTTTTTGTTGTGATTTAGATACTAGATCAGTATTATAAAAGTAAATATAAAAATTTGAAGGTTAGATGTGTAAATATATTAGAATTATTGATATGTATGTAAATCCTCTATGTGAATATTACTGATTTTAGAGCATTTTCAATCAAATTAAAATTCATCTAAACTACGAAACTAGAATTGAAACTAATAAATTTTAAAGCCATAATTTTATTTATTATATCCATAATTCTTGAAAAGTCTCCAAAATAGTTTGATTATAACAAACATCTTTTGAATTATTAATGGTTTGATAAGTGCGCATATAATGATAAATGTACACCCTTTTTTTTGTTAAAACCCACATACTAGGGGTGTCAATTCGGGTCAACGGGTCGGGTTCAGGTCAAACTCGACTTAACCCGGTTGTAAACGGGTTGACTCTAACCCGACCCAGTTTTGCAAACGAGTCAGATTTGTCAATCCGAAACCCGACCCGTCCGGGTTACCGGGTTGACACGACCCGACCCGACCCACGAATCTTCAGCCGAATGAATCGGAGGGCCGAAGGTTGCGAGCCTACGCCTGTAGAGCGGAAGCGCGGGTTCAATTCGAGGCTGCGGAGTGCCAGAGGCGAAGCGGAAGGGGGTCAACGCCGAGGACAGGGCAGCGAGAGAGGCACTTGTTGCAGCGGGCCAGCGACAACAGAAGCTCGGCTATGCGGGTGACGAGGGACACCGACGTGGACGCGAGTCACGCGAACTGACACGGACATGACTTGACGAGAAGCGCAGTCAAAACCTGATGTGCGGATAACGAAACGGGTCAATTCGGGTTGACCCGCAGGTTGTCAGGTCGACCTGAACCCGACCCGCTTTTCAAACGGGTCAGAAATACCAAACCCGGACCTGACCCGATTTCGCAAACGGGTTGACCCGAACCCGAAATTTTCTCGGGTAAGGTCCGGGTCGGATTTTGGGTCGTGTCAACTTTTGACACTCCTACCACAGAGGGGCCTACGCGTTAATTAAAAAGACAAATACAAGATCTTTAAGGGGAACCTTCAGATCTCTACCACTCCAAGGAGCTATATAACAAATCCAAAATAAAAAACCTACGAGCCAAAATTCCAACTAATAAGAATTACAGAAAAAACTAGTAACATGCTAGGAAAACCAAGAGCCAGTGACTAAAAAAGAAAGATCCAAATAAAGGCAATTAGCACCATGTTTCTCTTAAAAAAATTAAGCTTACTACCAACATCAACAAGCAAAAAAAAAAAAAAAAAAAAAAAAAAAAAAAAAAAAAAAAAAAAAAAAAAAAAAAAACCTCTACAAACAAAAAGGGGTAGATAGTAAATAGTATAGGAATTAGATGTAGAATAGAAAAGATGGTGGATATCATAACTGATATGATCAGAAGCACTGTAAGGAGCCAGATATCAAGAATGTACATCCTTATTTGTCTATGATAGGCTGATTATTCTTCTTAAAGAATAGTAATTAAGTTGTTATGAATAGTAGAATCATTCAATTTGAAGTCATGTAGAAGATCATATAAATCAAATCTATGAATAGTAGAATCATTCAACTAGAATTTCAAGTAGAAGATCAAATTATCCATTAATGGCAAAAGAGTAAAAAATAATAAACTAATAGCTAGTAGGGAATATCGCAATAAATTATTAAAAAAAGTTATAATACACTATTTTTTCATTACCATTAACTTAAATATAGTTCAAGAGATATATCATCATAATAGATATTGAAGCATATAGGAATAAAATTCAAGAGGTAATCATAAATATTAGGGGGAAAAAACTTAATGTGGAGAAGGCAACATCATCAAATAGACATCACAAAGCTTGATAAAAAATTTTGGCTTCATTTGGAACTACTTACTGCAGCTTTCTAAAGTAGCTTTTTAGTACAAAAAAATTTACTGTACAAAATTTTTTTGTACTAGAAAGCTGTTTTAAATAGTTGTAAGAAAACTATCTCAAATGAAGTCTTACATGATAAACCACTTCACCCTCCAAATTATTTGTGAAAAAATCAAGTTAAATATTCCATATGTTAAGCCTTCGAGAGCCCTCAAATTCAATAAAAACATATTTGATTATCACTTGCAAGAAGACTATAACCACTCTCCTTACTAGCTATTTGGACATCATTGAATTTTGCAAGTAGTTTATGCAATTCATTTCTTTGTTTTTCATTCCTTGTACTGGAAGAAATATCATCAATCCATGAGAGACTTTGTAAGTTGCCACAGTATTGCCAAGTCTAATAAAATAGCTTATGTCTATGCAAAATTAGTCTAGAAGGATTTGATGGTTGCTCTACAATTTGAGGAGGCTTGATGACTAATCAAGAACTATTATGCTTAGGTGAGACAGAAGATTTATATATGTGTTTTTACTTAAACTCTCTCTTCCTCTTTCACATGAAGCTTTCATAATTCCCAAGACACCAACAAGCAAGAAATTTCCTTCACTATCATGATCTGTCATTTGCATCCTCCATCAATGAATTCATTCTTTATAATCTAAATTAATAATACTATAATTTATACAAGAAAATTTTACAAATTAAATATCTTTTTAATTTATTGCAAATCCTAAAAAAAGTTATCCTTAATTAATAAAGTGATGAAAAAAAAATCAATCAAATTTCTTAAAAAATATTTTCAAATGAGTTATATATATATATATATATATATTATATTTATTTTTCTCATGAAAAAAAGGATTCAAAGAGAAGAACACTCCAGCTAAGGCACAAAATTGCCAAAATGAGCAAGGGATATTTATAATTAAAAAACCTCTTAGAAAACAGACTTATTCATAAGTCCTTATTGACAGAGTAGAATTTGCTTCTAAATTTTTTTGGTGAAAAACTTAATATCAATCATTTATAAAGAATTTTTGGGATCTTTAAGGCTTCGTTTGGGACAGCTTTCTTATCATTTTACTTTTCATTATCAAGCCACAATTTCTATTTTGTTATTATTTTTTCATTGCTTATAATAAATTTTTGGGTTAGAAAGCTACTTTTTATAACTGTAAAAAAAAATTAATTTCTCAATATTAATTTTATAACCACCTTTATAAAAAATTGTAGTTATTTATAATAGAAGGATTAGTTTGTTATTAATCTAAAAATAAAATTCCATTCTAGAAAAGAATATCCTACTATTTTTTTTTGGGTAACGGTGTATCCACCCGTTGTCACCCCTGAAATGACATTTTAAATTTCTTTTTTTTTTTTTACTAATTTTATTATAATAACTTTTAATCTTCTCTCTTTCATAACAAGTGAATCCACTCATGAGTCAACTCAAACTCATTGAAATAAATTGGAGCTCAAGCTAGAACTCGATTAATTAATCAAGCTCAATTTCAAACCAGAGGCGGCTAGAGCTCGACTTGACCCGTTCACACCCCTAAATCATCCCAAACTATTATACAATATTTAATAGAAGTTCATTATGAGAAAAACTACAAAACTTAAAAATGAGCCTATTCCTCTCAACAACAAAAAACTCTTCCAATAAAACCTTATATAAAAAATATTCTTAAAATTAATTATGAAGATTGGTATTAATCTCCCCTAGACTATCACAAAGATATATACAAAGTTTCTCATTTCCACAAGTGAATTATAACATAGTGAATTATAAGAGAATTTTCCTCTCTTATATGATGAAATAAATAATTAGGAAGTAAAATTCTCCTTGATTTTGTAAAATTTAGGCACCAATTTAGGCATCATTCATGAATAAACTAAAGATATTTGTACAAATTTTTTTTTTTTTTCTAGAAATTTAATGAAAGGTCAATAACAATTATACTTCATAGATTGTGAAATTCTATTAATCTCATGTTGTAAAAAATGGAACCAATTAAACTTTATTAAAAATTACAACATATTATTTGAGTCTATAAATTAAAAATAATCAAAGTGTTAAATACCACTAAGTATGATTCTTCAGTTGAATTATCTCTTTGGGTTTAAGTAAAATGACCTTATTAGAAAATATTATTATAAATCAATCGGTTAGATAGATTAGTTAACATCGAATTTGCTGCGGATTTGTGGAAGATTCGCCATCCCAAATTTGTGGCAAATATTCAGCAGCAAATCCGCCGCAAAAAAAGGATAAATATTTTCGTCGCGAAAAAAAAAAATTCCGCCGCAATTGCCACCGCGCGCAAATTGCTTTCCTGTAGTGCATCAAAGTAAATAAAGAATATTGAATGATTATCAAAGACAATATGTTGAACTATTGACATCTACACCAACCAAAATAAAGGATGCCATAAGTCAAGATCATGATCAAATTATGCCATCCATGAAAGATGAAAGCTTAGCACAAAGGCTCACCACAATTAAAAAAGGACTCATAATTATAACAATTGAAAAAAGCAAGAGGAAACCAATAGCACTAATATTTTACTTTAAAACATATAAACAACATTATTATTTTTCAACTAGCTAGAAGGAAATGCCAAGATAAACTTTTAATACCTATAATTCAACAAAGCCTTAGCATGTCCAAAAAGAAGTAGATCATTTTCTAAATTTGTAAGAATAGGTCAATTGAAAGTTCATCAATATTCTCCCCCTCATAAATAAGCCTTAAGTAAACATCAATACTCTCCCTCTCTCTATTCTAGATAAACTTTTAATAGCTCTAGCTAGTTCAAGTTCTTGGAATGTCCAAAAAGAAATGTACAATTCAAAGTCCATCAATGCTTTCCCCCTCATAAATTCACTCATAAAAGATAAATATTTTCGTCACAATTTTCAAAAAAATAAAAATAAAAATCCGCCGCAATTGCCACCGCAAATTGCTTCCTGTAGTGCATCAAAGTAAATAAAGAATATTGAATGATTATCAAAGACAATATTTTGAACTATTGACATCTACACCAACCAAAATAAAGGATGCCATAAGTCAAGATCATGATCAAATTATGCCATCCGTGAAAGATGAAAGCTAAGTAAAAAGGCTAACCACAATTAAAAAAAGACTCATAATTATAACAATTGAAAAAAGCAAGAGGAAACCAATAGCACTAATATTTTACTTTAAAACATATAAACAACATTATTATTTTTCAACTAGCTAGAAGGAAATGCCAAGATAAACTTTTAATACCTATAATTCAACAAAGCCTTAGCATGTCCAAAAAGAAGTAGATCATTTTCTAAATTTGAAAGAATAGGACAATAGAAAGTTCATCAATATTCTCCCCCTCATAAATAAGCCTTTAGTAAACATCAATACTCTCCCTCTCTATTCTAGATAAACTTTTAATAGCTCTAGTTCAAGTTCTTGGTATGTCCAAAAAGAAATAGACAATTCAAAGTCCATCAATGCTTTCCCCCTCATAAATTCACTCATAAAAGCTTAGTTTTTCATCATAATCAACATTAAAAAAAAAAAAAAACAGATCTAATCCTTGATGAAAGTTTCAGTAGAAAAAGACCTTATGAAATATACAGTATATAGATGGCTTCTCACATGTCCTCAGTTGTGTTATTGGGGTGTTAAGAATGTTTAGAGGATCTAATAGCTACTTCTACACAAATGAATTGGCTTAACATTGCTATTTGCTTTATAATCAGCAATCACAATGGAAAACAGAATTTCGAAAACAACTATTTTTGGGTGGAATTTTTCTTACTCCATTTTCATGTATGGCTCTCAGAGTGAGGGGGGATATGTAGATTCTCTCCATGATATTTACTTTGGGGGCTTCAACGATTGCTTTTGGGGGAGATAGTGCCCACTGCATTGCCCAGATAGCAAGTGGGCGCATGTAGATGAGGGAACGGTAGTGCCCGTCAATCGTCCATCCTTCAGGAGTCTGGAACCAGTACCTAATATCCACATAAACAGACATAGAAAGTTAGAAAACTTGGGGGCTGTTTGGTATCCTATTTTAGTAAGGATACGCGCAAGATTTAGCTTAAGTTCTGCCAAACAGAATTTTTGGGACTATGAATTATACTATTTTGATAAATCCCATTGATCAGGATTTGTTAAATCTTAAGATTTAACAGTTATCAAGAAAAATAATTCTCATGTTTTAATAAGTTCATGATTTAATAAATCTTGAGTATATACGTGAAAATATTGGAGTAGCTCCAGTGGAAGATAAAGATTAGAGAGAGTTGTCATAGATGGTTTGGTCAGATAAAATGGCGGGCTTCCGATGATCCAATTGGGAAAGTAGATGAAGTAGATTTGAATTGTGTTAAGAAGGGTAGAGGTATATCTAAAAAGACTTGGTTAGAAAATATTAGAAATGACATTTCTTTATTAGATTTAAATGAAAATTTAACTTTTAACAGGGCATTATGGAGAAAAAGGACTTATGTAGCCGACCCCACATGGTGAGAAAAAAGATTGATATTGTTGTTGTATGATTTACTAAATCTAAATTTACATAATTATCTAAATCCTAATAGTAGCCAAACAGCCCCTTTAATATAAATGTCCGTGAAATAATGATATTGAGAATTTATATATATATATATATATATATATAATACTTGCAACTTTATACTTTCCGAGTGTTTAAATTAAAATAAAATAAATACATAAAAAAATTCACTAAATAAGTTAATATTAGTGATAATTTTAATATGATATAGAGATTACTTTGTTATATTTGTAAAAATAAATATTTAAGTAATAGATATGTAAATAAATGATAATTTTGTGGCATGGAAGTAAACCCCCCTAATTATTAAAAGGGCAGACATAATTAACATATGATATGGTGTTAAAACACAGGCAAAAAGAGAGAAAGTTCACATAAGGAATGGTGAAGTGAAAAATACTGACCCGTGTCCTTCCTCCGACCACCCCGCAGTGAAAATGCCTTCAGCAGTAGTAAAAGCTTGCTCCTCCATGCCAGCAAGAACCATGGTGGCAGACAAAGCATAGGTCACTCCAGTCCATATTTCCCGGGATTGCATGCAAGATTCATCCACTTTCCCATTAGGATGCATTCCATTGACTGCCCCTATTCTCCCTCCTCTCACCTTCATCACATTGAAGTCAAATA
The DNA here is from genome assembly GCA_016618105.1 of Dendrobium huoshanense. Taxonomy (NCBI): domain Eukaryota; kingdom Viridiplantae; phylum Streptophyta; class Magnoliopsida; order Asparagales; family Orchidaceae; genus Dendrobium; species Dendrobium huoshanense. The sequence continues at coordinate 36,375,999 of CM028343.1, read as the reverse complement.
TTTTCTGAAGTGTGCTTCTTATTTTGGTTTCATCAAAAAGAGAGGGCAATCCAGATGATGCAGCATACCATTGCCCTGCTAATTGATCTGCTTGTATGGACTTACTGTTGCTGCTGTTTCCACTGTCATAATTAAAATAAGAACCATTCCATAGCTTCGATTCAAAGGCTTGCTTCGCCGTCAAAAATTTTATCGTACATTTCTCGGCATAAGCATGATCTCCTAGTCGATGAGCCATTGCGGTGGCAGCTTGGAGCGAAGCAAGCCAAAGACACCCACAATAAGCACTGATGCCATGAACTGTCCAAGCATCATAAGTTTGATCTGGGAAACCATCATTCTCAATAAGGCCATCGCCATCGCGATCAAATTGATTCATGTAGTCCATGGCAGCACACACTGCTGGCCATACCTCCCTCCCGAAAGCCATGTCGCCAGTCGCAGCGAAATCCCTATAGACCTGAAGCACAAACTTGGGATTGAGATCCTTCCATTTGCTTGTGTCGTGAATGTTATATGCATTCATTTCAAGCCAAGGATCATGTGTTCCTAGATCATGGGCAACAGCACCTTTAACTTTGCGGATTCCCCAGTTACCATCAGCTAAGAACTTGACTTTTCTTCGGTCTTCATACAGTACTGCCCGCGCAAAATCTCGCTGGATGCTTAGCTCAATTTTGGGAAAGAGATCCAGCAGAGCAAAAGATGCATAAAAATGAACATCATATGTGCACCACATGATGTACTCAACTCCTTCCAAGTATAAAAATCTGCCCACGTTATCAGGATCATCTCGTGAATAAGGAGGATCTGCAAATTCATTGTTTCTGCATTCCGTGTCGCTGTCGACAAATTCCTGTCCTACATTGGAACCACTAACTACCTTCTCATCATCATACCTTGGCCCACTGTCTTCAATAGTAGGTTCAGGAATTGTACCTCCCTTGAGTTTTTTGGAAACAGATTTTCCTTCCCTGTTCGCATTTTTAGAGGACTTGTTATTTTTACCAATACTTAATTTTTCATCAAAGACTGGTGCGCCACCATCTGCGACAGTGTATAATTTAAGAATCAAATTCATTATAAAGAGTTCATGAATAAAGGATCAAAATTATGTATTGTTGTTAAAACATCCATGCATATAAAATAAAATAATAAAGTCTACCAATGACTTTCTAGAAGACAAAAAGCATAAATATAAAAGAAAACTCATAGACTAAAAAAAAGTTATAAATATGCTATAAGCCACAGACAAACTAACTTAATTTACCATCATAAACCACAAAATCACATGATAAAAAAAGATTAAACCTCAATCTTAAACATTAATCTAAAATGAAAGTATGAAAAAAGATTCAAGAAAAGCACACATGTAAAATTTAAATACTCGGTGAGGATTAAGATCCACATTGAAATCACACAGTCGCATACCTCCTTGCTTGCAGTATGCAACTTGCATGCAATCGCTCGCAACCCTCCCCACTCACAACCTTGCCGCTTCCCAACATGTTTCTACCACGCAGAGGCTCCCGACTCATTTACTACTTGTCAAGCGACAACCCCCCTCTCTCTCACTCGACTATCTCAAATCAAATTAAAATTTCAAAACATCATAAAAATTATATTATATATACAAAATATTTTTTATATTTTTATTAGGTATTAATGTGAGTCATCGCCTCAAACTCCTTGAGGCTTTAAAGGAGTACGCCTCAAATAAAAAAAGTGCAAGCATCACTCAGATTATAAAGGCATAAGTCTTGAGGCAGGCTTCTAGGCATCTCATGGTGAGGTGCGCCTCACGGCTCTGCGTATGGAGACTACAATTATAGGAAAAATTACAAACAATTGAACGTTTTCTTAGCATGAAAGAAGAGACGGCCAAACAAAAGGTTTATCATGATGGAACAAATGGTTATAGAAACGGACAAGTCGACACGGATACGACATAGCACAGACACGAGACACGTTAATTATTGAAAATATAGGACACGGTGTTATAATTTTTATATTTTAAAAATAACATATAAAAATTAAATAAGTATAATTTTAAAAATAATTTAGAAATAATAAGTCATTTAACTAGAATTTATGCTTAAAATGATTAATATTAGGATGTCAAGAGTCGGGCGTCGATGTCGTCTATCAGTCATCGAGAGAGGAGATGAAAATACCTTCGGTACCAAAAAGAAATGAAAATGAGAATATTTGTGAAAGAGGTATTAAGTGTGGACAATTGATTTGATGTTGTGGATAGGAAATAAGATGTTTGTATTTTGAACTTAATGTAAATTTTCTTCTTTTGTGAAATTAGTTTATGAAGGATAATGTTGTTTCAAATTGTGGAGTTAAGGATAAGCTTATTCCTTATTTAATGTTGTCAGTTTAGAAAAAGATAATGCAATTTTAAATTAATTTATATTAATTTTTTACTGATAAAAAAGCTATTATTTGCAATAGATAAGTAATCTCGACCCTCCCATAATATTCTATTTCTCTCAACTGAGGCAGGGAATTGCTCATACTATGGCAATTGCAGGCACCATGGCAAACCACACATTTAATGAGCCGTCAGTGCAAAGCAAAAAATAGATAAATTAAGTTTGTAAAACAAAAAAACTCATCGAATATCTTATTATGACTCTGTACTAGAAAAGCTACTAGCCTCCAAAGTCTTCCGCACATCCAATTACATCACTTTTTTCTTGCTTCTTGGACTTTTTGTTATTATTTTCGCATTTAACATATTTGCTCCTAGTTGATGTTATATAAATTCATTATTTTTTCCATGAAAATGAAATGAACACATTTCACAAATGAATCTCATATTTAAAATTGTTCAATAAATAATGCATCTTGAGGCGTGCCTCAGAGAGGCACATGTAAAGCAACGTGAGGCTATAGCCTCCTATGAGTAAAAAGAAATGTATGCCTTAAACCAGTGAGGTGCACTTAAATCATTTTCGAAGGAGCATATCTATTTTTATTTTTCTTACGTGTTTGGCTAAAAATAAAACAATAGCTGATGAGAACATCAATTATAGATTTCGGCATGTGTACCGTCGACAGAATCGTAGACCGATGGCTACAATCCAGAGTCTTTACTTCTGATATATTTTGTGTTTTATTTATTTTGCATTTCTGTTTCCAAGTCTACCCCTATGGGTAGTGAGTCTTTATTGTAGCCCCGAGCACATTTGTGTCTTTCTGTTTTTCTTATTATTGAGACCTATATATTAAGGTCTCTTGGATTTGTATGGGATGATTATTGAAATAAAATTCAGCTTTTGTCATAATCTCTTTGTGAGTTTTAGAGAGTGGTGGTGAAACCAATGAGAGGTTCTTGAAGTACCCAACAGCCCCTTTGAAGAGCACTTTGTTAGTTTTTAAAATTTTGTTCTTATTTCCCTCCCCTTTCCACTCCATCACCCCCTTTTCCTTTGCCCCCTCCGCCCGCTCAACCTCAACCTCCCTATCTCTAACCGCCCGCCCCTTGTTCCCCACCCCAAAACCTTCCAACTGCTATTTTACCCCATCCCGCACCAGCCTAGTCCCGTCAACCCCTTCCCGCCGCCAAGCTCCACCGCCCAGATCGCCTCCCCCCACTAGCCCGCCGCCCCTTCATCCCCATTGCATTCCCAAGATTGCTATTAAATGCTATTGAGTGCTTTCCTAATTTAGGTGGATTCAAATTGGAGAGAATTTGAATTCAAATTCAAAATAGATTTGAGTTTAATTCTTTTCTAAAATTCTCTACCTTGATTAGGCAACTCCTTAATTCTCATAATCTGAATTTAAATTCAGATTCATTCTCTCCACATATTTAGAAGCTTGGCCCCACTAATTAATTAAGCAAATCTCCCTCAATTATTCCCCATTGCCCCCCCCCCCCCCCCCCCCCCCCCCCCCACAAATCTTCTTCAATTGGTATTCCATTATGGATCTAATTAATTAAGATCCCAAATCTATTTTTCCCTCAACCTCCCAAGTTTCGAGTTTCAAATTTGAAATTCCTAACATCCTCTTAAACAAAAATCTGAGAGAAAATTTCAGAATTTGCTCTTTCTTTTTCCCCACCATCCTAGACCTAACTTACCACCATGCCTCCCGCTCCTAGACCGACTTCTCTCCAACCATCCCTCCCTCATCTCTTCCACCCGCCCATCCTATTAAGCTGCCGTCTCTACTCTCCATCGGCCTTCCAACCGGCGCCCCCTTCAAGTCCCTGTCACCAAAAGAGATTCATTGGTCATGGATGGCGGATCCGGAAGTTGATCACATATTTGCTTTCAATTCTCAAGGGCAGATTGTCGTCATCCAATCACCCTTCTTCGACATTGGATTTGGATCCGAAAGCACCGTCGAGGAATACGTCGATCATTTTCTCTTCCATTTAGCGGACGTCATTGACGAACAAAAACCTACTGGAGAGTGGAAGATCACTGGGCGCCCACCCGTCTTTCCAAATCCGACTCCTTCCCCAGCGACTAGCACCATCGGCATCGCGTGTAATCTAGTGGTGTCTCTAATTTTGCTTGCAACATTCTTTCGCTAAACAACTATAGTCATGAGTGTGAGTTAGGGATCTCCAGGTGAACGATCTAATTGTTAAACTGTGGACTCTTGTTAATTTTGCCATAAGCTTTATTTATTTATGTGGTTGTTATTTTGCAAGTATCCTAATAATCTCCATGGTAAGTGATTGCTATTACTTAATCGTCTCACAGATTGTTCTAAGGTTTAACTTGAAGAAACATTAGTTTAAATTCAGCAAAGCAAAGTTCATATTTTGATTAATTTCCATCACGCAATTCTTATTAGTCACTTTGTTTCAGATCAATAGCGCTAGTGGCCCAAGTGAACTTTTAATGAGAAAAGTGGGTGTTACGGTAAGTAGTCGATAACTAGCATTAAATTTATCAAAGAATCATGACTTGAATCGTCAATTCATTTTATTAGTGTTTGGACATTTTCTGAAAGCGACACAATATATGGTTTGAATACGGCGAAATATGTGCAAGGGTAGTTGCACCGACGCCCCAGATGCAGTGTTAAATAAATATAGGTTCCCACATCATAGATGGATGAGAGCATAGAATCTAGCTCATGAAACTAGAATTATGATATGAACTTTGAATATTGATTTAATTATATGCAAATTAATGAAATTAATAGATATTATGATTCATAAGAAGATAAATATTCTATGTATCTAAAAAACTAAATGAGTTGAAGAAAAGACTAAGAATATTGATATATTAGGTTTTAAAGTATGATATTAAGGTAGGAGTGTACTAGAAATGATATAGGTGTAATTATAAATAAGAGTTTGAAGAAAAATGTTATATAAATTAATAGAATTGGAGATGAAATTATAGCTTTAAAGATTGTTATTTATGCTAAGATTATTAATATTATAAGTGCTTATCTTCTTCAAATATGTTTGGATGTGTTTAAAATTAAAATTTTAAAATAGCTTAGAAAAATTAATACAAATGATACATATTAAATAAATAATTTTTATAGTAGGAGATTTAAATCAATATGTTTATAGAATGATAGAAAATTTTAAAAGATTAATGGTGGCTATGGACTTGGAATAACTAATAAAGATGATAGGACCATATTAGATTTTACACTAGCATATGATTTTGTAATTGCTAATAACTTATTTAAGAAAAGAGAAGAGTATCTCATCACTCATAAGAATGGATATGATAAAACTCAAATTAATTATTTTTTATAAGAAAAAAAAAAGATCATTTAGATTATAAAGATTGTAAAGTCATATGTATTTAGCATCACTAATTAATTTTGGACTTTAAAATGAAAGGGTGAAATATGAAAAATAAAATAAAATGTCATACTACAATTAGATGAGGACATATAAAAATACTAATACAAATATTTTTAAGAGTAAAATTCAATATCTTAATATTGGAGTTGTTCATGAAAAAATTAATATTATGAGGGAAAAAATAGCTAGTAATATTAATAATATTGAAAAGTGCTTTTCTAAGAAGATATTCATCATAGGTTGATGAGATATTTCAATAAACTTTTCTATGAAGATTATGAGAATATGATTGACTTTAGTAACTTTAGCATCCTAAATGAAAATATTTTTTTTATCATCGTATTAATAAAATTGAAGTTTTAGAGGTTTTAAAAAAAATGAAAAGTGAAAAAGGTGTGGGACCTGATAATATTTCAATAAATGTGTGAAAATACTTAGGAGATCAAAAAATACCTTGGCTTACTAAACTTTTCAATATCATTTTGACGGTTAAAAAGATACAAGATGAGTGGAAAAAAAGTGTGTTGGTTCCTATTTTAAAGAATAAAGATGATATACAAGACTGCGTGAATTATAGAGTAATTAAGTTAATGAGTCATACATTCAAACTATGGGAGAGTAATTAAGCATAGGTTATGACATGATACTAATATTTCTCAAAATTAGTTTGGATTCATGCCTAGTAGGTCTACTATGAAAGCTATACACTTTTTTAGAGGTTTGATGGAAAGTATAGAGAGAGTAAAGAGGATTTACATGTGATATTGATTGATGTAGAATAATGCATATGATAAAGTTTCAAGAGAAGTTCTCTGGATAATTCTAAAAAGAAAGGAGTTAATAATGTTTATATTTGAGTCATTAAGGATATGTATAAAGAAGTAGTTACTTGTGTTCAAACAAAAGGTGGTTTAACCAAATATTTTCGAATTTCAATTGAATTACATCAAAGATTCGCTTTATGCTCATATCTTTTCGTGTAGTCATGGATGCTCCTACTAGATATTTGCAAAAGGATGTATCATAGTTTATGTTTTTTGCTGGTGAAACTCTGCTTGTTGATAAAACTAGAGAGGGAGTTGAAATAAAACTTGAATTATGGAGGTCAACCTTAAAGTTTAAAGATTTTTGATAGGAAATACTTGATTTCAAAGATTTCCTATTCACTTCTACAGCAAATCTCAATGCAAACTGCTGTTCACAGCAGGAAAAACAGCAAAACAGTGGAAAAACAGGTGAAAACTGAGAGAAAAATGGAGAAACGACTTGTATTTTACTAGTAGATGCAAGGAAAATAGCAAAGATACAAGGATCCTCTATTCGAGAGGAGGATCGCACTCACAAATCTCTAAAATTCGTTCTAGAGCCCAAACACCAAAAAGAAAACCAAAGAACTCTCACCAAAAATCACATAACCCTAACCCTAGCCTTTTCTCCCTACTTAATGCATACAATTCAAAATAGATACAAAAGGACCTAATTTCCCTTGCTTCTCCTCCTTTTGGCTCCAAAAATGTATTTGAATCTCAAGTGGACCCAACTTTTCCCCCTTCATTGAGCCCGCCGGCCCCCTTCTGTTGTAAACGATCCAGACCGGCCCAGGGGGCTGGCCGGCTGGACCGGTTCATGGAGGACCGGTCTAATGTTACCGCCCTCCCAAAGAACTACCTTGTCCTCAAGGTGGAAGTCAGAAAACTGTCGCTTCATCCGCTCGTATGGCTCCCACGTGGCCTCGTAGTCAGGGAGGTTCTTCCATTTGATCAGGACTTCTATAGTTCCATCTGCTTTCTGACGAACCTCCATGAGCTCCAAAGGTTCCAATATCATTTCCATTTCATCTGTTAATGTCCCTGGTAACTCAGAACTGTAGCATAATCTCCAATGGCTCTCCTTAGCTAGGATACATGGAAAACAGGATGGATCGTCGCTGTCGGTGGTAGCTTTAGACAATATGCCACGGCTCCAATTTTCTCCAGTACTTCATAAGGACCAAAGTATCTTGGAGCAAGCTTCTCATTCCTCCGTTGGCGACTGTTTTCTGTCGATATGGACGGAGTTTCAAAAATACCTTCTCGCCCACCTCAAACTGAATATCCTTCTGATGCCCATCAGCTCGTTTCTTCATAATCTGTTGAGCCCTCAATAGGTGTCTTTTTAACTCTTCCAGTGTCTTATCCCTCTCCTTCAAATACTCCTCTACTGAAGAAACGGGTGTGCTGCTACTACCAAAATGCACCAAGTGGGGTGGATCCCTTCCGTACAACACCTTAAATGGGGTCATCTGAGAGGTTAAATGAAAGGTGTTGTACCAGTACTCGGCCCATGATAGCCATTTAGCCCATAGCTTGGGTGTCTCTGATGCGAAGCATCTCAGATAAGTTTTCAAGCTCCGGTTGACTACTTCTGTTTGACCATCTGTCTGTGGGTGGTAAGCCGTACTCCTTTTCAGCACCGTCCCCTGCAGTCTAAGTAATTCTTTCCAGAAATGGCTGAGTAACACTTTATCTCTATCTGATACTGTCGCCTCTAGCATTCCGTGTAGTCTGACTATCTCCCTAATGAAGACTGACGATACTGTCACCGTAGTGTATGGATGGCGTAGAGGAATAAAGTGAGCATATTTGCTCAATCTATCCACTACCACCAAAATCACAGTGAATCCCTCAGAGCGGGATAGCTCATCAATGAAGTCCATAGATATCTCCTCCCAGACTCGTCCTGGTAACGCCAATGGCTGCAGTAACCCCCCTGGTGACATAGCTAGATACTTATTTCTTTGGCAAACCTCGCACCTGGATATCATCTCTTCCACATCTCTATGCATACATTTCTAGTACAGCTCCGCTGCTAGTCTCCTGTAGGTCTTTAGCACTCCTGAATGACCTCCCACTACAGTTCCATGGAACTCCTGGAGCAATTGTGGGATGTGTACTGATGTTCTGGGTAACACAAATCTCCCCTGGTACAACAATCTCTGCCCCTCCAACGAGTACCCTGGATGGCTGCCCTCTTCCTTCAGTAAGTCAGCTCTGATCTTGCATAGTTCCTCATCCTTGGCACTCTCCTCCTTTATGGCTTCCCAATCTAGCATCATTGGGACAATACAACCAATGTCTGCAGCTCCCCCATACATCTAGACAAGACATCTACTGCCTTATTTTCTATCCCTGGCCTGTACTGAATCTCAAAATCATATTCATATCCGAGCAGTTTGGATAGCCACCTCTGATGCTCCTCTGTCACCATGCGCTGCTCCAGCAAATATTTCAGGCTCCGTTGGTTGGTCCTGACGATGAAATGTCTTCCGAGTAAGTAGGGGCGCCACTTTTGGATGGCCAAAATAATTGCCATCAACTCCCTCTCATAGACAGATTTCAGCCGGGCTCTGGTAGTCAACACCTGACTGAAATATACAATGGGCCTGTGACTCTGCATCAGCACTGCTCCTAATCCATATCCCGATGCATCTGTCTCTACTATAAAGGCCTTAGTAAAATCCGGTAAAGCTAAGACCGAAACTGTGGTCATAGCTTTCTTCAACTTCTCGAATGTTGTCGTAGCTGCCTCCTCCCATAAGAATCCATCTTTCTTCAACTGCTCAGTGAGTGGCCAAGCTATAGTGTTGTATCCCTTCACAAATCTTCTGTAGTACCCTATAAGCCCTAGGAATCCCCTCAGCTCCTTTAGATTTTTGTGCAATGACCACTTAAGCATGGCCTCAATCTTGGACTGATCTGCTGCTACCCCTTCCTTGGATACCACATGCAAGTATTCCACACTAGCTTGTTTGAAGAAGCACTTCTTCAAGTTAGCCCTCAACCGGTGCTCCTGGAGAACCTCTAGCACCTTTAAGTGTCCCCAATGCTCCTCCACTGTTCTGCTATACACTAAGATGTCATCGAAGAATACCAACACAAATCGCCTGAGATATTGTTTGAAGATCTTATTCATGAGTTCCTGGAACGTGGCTGGGGCATTGGTGAGGCCAAAGGGCATCACTAGGAACTCATAGTGGCCCTCATGAGTTCTAAAGGCGGTCTTGGGCACATCTTCTTTTTTCATTCGTATCTGGTGATATCCTGATTTCAAGTCGATCTTGCTAAAAATCACTGTTCCACTCAACTCATCCAGAAGCTCATCAATCACTGGTATGGGAAACTTATCATGTACAGTTTTCCTTGTTAAGTGCGCGGTAGTCTACACAGAAACGCCAGCTGCCATCCTTTTTCTTCACCAATAGAACAAGACTAGAGAACGGGCTAGTGCTGGGCCTGATAATTCCTGCTTCCAGCATTTCTCTGATCAACATTTCTATTTCATCATTCTGAAACTGAGGGTAACGGTAAGGTTGTACACTGACAGGTGACACTCCCTCTCTTAACGTGATGGCATGCTCATGCTCCTTGGGTGGTGGAAACCCTAGAGGTGGTTGAAAAACCTCCTTGAACTCCTGGATCAAAGGCTGCACAGAGAGGGGTATGTCTCCCCCTTCCTCCACACTCACTCCCTCTAATCTGTGTAATTCCACCAAATAGCCTTCCCCCTCCTCCTGAATTGTCTTGATTAGGGATTTAAGAGAAACCCCTGCCTTGGTCAGCCCCACATCACTTTGAATCACCCTCTTCCTTCCTCCCTTCACCAACTCCATCCGCAGAGTGCCCCAATTGACTTTGGTTTCCCCCAATGTCTGCAACCACTTCATCCCTAGGATGACATCTGCACTCCCCAACTCTAGGGGAAGGAAGTCTTCCTTCACTTGTATGCCCTGAATCTTCAACACCACCCCCCTACAGACTCATCTTCCCATTTCTACCTTCTCCGTGCCCATCATCACCCCATGCCTCTAGTATCTACTAACTTCATCACCAGCAGCTCCACAATCTGGGTGAAAATAAAATTGTGGGTTGCCCCACTATCAATCAACACCACGACTCCCCGGTCAACTATCTCTCCCTTTACCTTCATAGTGTGACTCAGAGTGAATCCCACTACGGAGTTGAGAGAGACTTCTGCCACATCCAGATGCATCTTTTCCTCCTCCACCTCAGAATCGCTTCCCCCTCCCTCTTCGTCTTCCTCGTCATCACAAACGAGAACTTGAAGAGTTCGATCCTTGCACTTATGCCCTGGCATGTATTTTTCATCACATCGGAAGCACAATCCTTTTGTTCTCTTCTCTTGCATTTCCTTCTCAGTTAGCCTCTTGAACTGCCCCCCATTTCCTCCTCCTGTTGCTTTTTCCTTCGGAGCTTCTTTCATCCCTCCTGTGGACGCTCCCTTGGGGGCTAGGTGGGTAGTTGTCCACCTGTAAGTGCCTCCTGATCTACTATTATTCCTAGCTCCCTTCTCCAGATTCTTTTGATTTTCGACCAACTGTGCAAGCTTCATGGCCTCCCCCAGGTCCCTGGGCATCAGGACCTTAATCGCTGCTCAAACCTCGGCCTTTAACCCCTTCATAAAATTCCCCTCCAGCACCGTATCGGACAAGCGCTCTACCCTGCTGGCCAGATGCTCAAACCTCTCTCGGTAGTCAGCCAAAGACCCCTCCTGCACTAGGGCAAAGAACTGCTCGTAGAAGTCTCCTCCCCGGTCGGTTTGGAAACGCTCTAACAAACTGTCCATGAATTCTTCCCAGCTCCGGATAGGCCTTCTCTGATCTCTCCATTGGTACCAAGAGAGTGCCTTACATTCCAAACACAAGCCTGCTGCTGATAATTTCTCCTCCTCCGTCAAGCCATTAACAGCAAAGTACCTCTCCACCTTGTAGATCCACCCATAGGCATCCTCCCCTTCAAAAATGGGCATTTTTAATTTTCTCACCTTCCGATTCCCGCCATTCCCCCTTAATCCTCCATAGTTTCCCCTCTCCATGTACTTGGGCCCCCCCATGTCTCCCGATCTTCTCTTGCTCTACTCTGTCCCAATTCTCCTTCAAAATCCCCTCTCCGATCTTCAAAAACAGCTTCCCGGCGCCCATGATAACCCCTCTGATGCTCCCAACCAGCACCTCTTAGTTCCACGCCTTCATAGCCTTGCATTTCCCCATATCTTCCTCCTCTCTCCTCCCTCTGGAAAGGCTCCAAATGAGGCCTTTCCCTACTCCCTTCCACGATTTCCACCTCCTCTTCCTCCCGATGGATTTCAGAGTTGGTGTTCTTCGCTGCTGGCCCTTTTGCATCAGACGCCGTCCGATTGGGTTTGAAACTCCAACATCTTTTTCATCATATCCCGTAGATCGGCCACTTGCCCTTCCATGGAAGACATTCTTTCCTCCACGGTCTCCTTGATTTGATTATCTCTTCTTCAATCCTCTCCTCCAAAGCATCCACCTTCTTAGCCGCTATCTCCTACGGCTTGCAATTTATGAGAAGATCTCAAGATTTGAAAAAAAAATCATCAATTTTTTCCTTCGCCGGTACAATTTCAGCCGCTGAAATTTGTCAGAAACAGCCCACGATTTGTCCCAAGACTTGCTCTGATACCAAATTGATAGGAAATACTTGAAATCTCAATGCAAACTGCTGTTCACAGCAGAAAAACAGCAAAACAGTGGAAAAACAGGTGAAAACTGAGAGAAAAAATAGAGAAACGACTTGTATTTTACTAGTAGATGTAAGGAAAATAGCAAAGATAAAAGGATCCTCTATTCGAGAGGAGGATCGCACTCTCCAAATCTCTAGAATTCGTTCTAGAGCCCAAACACCAAAAAGAAAACTAAAGAACTCTTAGCAAAAATCACATAACCCTAACCCTAGCCTTTTCTCCCTACTTAATGCATACAATTCAAAATAGATACAAAAGGGCCTAATTGCCCTTGCTTCTCCTCCTTTTGGCTCCAAGAATATATTTGAATCTCAAGTGGACCCCACCTTTTCCCCCCTCACTGAGCCCGCCGGCCCCCTCCTATTGTAAACGATCCGGACCAGCCCAGGGGGCTAGGCCGGCTGGACCGGTCCATGGAGGACCGGTCTAACAATTTTCATTTTAGTAGATCTAAACCAAATTGGAGTATAATTTTAGTAGTAATAGATCTAATAGTGGGATTGCGACATTGGGTGATCAAGACATTAAAAAGAGTGCACATTTTAGATATTTTTGATCGATGGTGAAATAGATAAGAACATTATTAGAAGAATTCAAGTTGGATGGTTGAAGTGGACTAATACATTGATCCTATTGTACGATAAAAAATTACCTCCGCAAACTTAAGGGATAATTTTATAAGATTGCAATACTAGCTTAGAATGTTGGCCATAAAAGAGAAGCATAAAATTAAATTAAGTACTATTGCAGAGATAAGAACGCTCAAGCGGATGAGTAGTTTTACACCTAGAGACTGAATGCGATATGAGTATATACGTCAAAAGGTTGTAATAGCTCCAATGACAGATAAGATTAGAGAGAGTTGCCTTAGATGGTTTGGTCACATAAAACGTCGGCTTTCCAATGACCTGTTTAAGAGAGTAGATGTATAAGATTTGACTTATGTTAAGAAATGTAGAGGTATACCTAAAAAGACATTGTTAGAAAGTATTAGATATGACTTTTTTTTATATTTAAATGAGAATTTGACTTTTAATAGGACAAAATGAACAAAAAGGATTCATGCAGCCGACCCCATATAGTGAGATAATAGCTTAATATTGTTGTTGCTGTTCTTAGATTTTGACCTTGATGAGAAAATTCTATTAAAAGGAGTTTATTAGACCCGCATCAACTAGATTTTCCATGAAGTACTTTGCAAAGTATATATCCTAGAGGCAAGTCAAACTTTGAAGGATATGTTCCCTTAGGCAAAAAGGTTAAGTTGTACATGGGTAAAGAAATATGAAGAGAATAAAGTGAGAAAGATTACTTTAAATGAGAGCTTTTGGCTAAGTATAAATTATGCTATCACAACTACAAAGCGCTTGCCTCATCTCTGGCAAATGGCTGATGCATTGAAAAAGCCAGCAATGAGTTATATTTAGACAAGCCAAAATAGATAACAAAAGGCTTACTTGGAGATGAGAAAAGCTACAAGAAAATTTGGGAGATCATAAATAAGAAATGAGAGTTTCAATTCATTGATATTTAAATGCAATCAGAAATTATCCAAACCTTCAGTATCAGTATCAATATGACGAGAACAAAGTACACCAATCCAGAGATTAAAATTGGTTTATACTATTATATGGATAGAATGATTGTTGATTCAACACAGAGAGAAAAGATTGGTCTCCAATTATAGCTTTTAAAAATAATAAAGTCTTCTTTGTGTTGCAACAAGCTACAGACACTATAGTTATTGTTTTAAATAAAAGTCTTATATGATTTCATTATTAGGTAAGGCGAAACCGAGTTAGATTGAAAATGATGAAGAATATTTGAAGCATTTTGGTACAAGTGAGAAAGAGGGTGGCAAGAAGGAAATCAACCAGATAATGCTTCTAATGAAGACCCTCTTGAGTGATGGGAGTGAGAGAGACCTTTGAAATCAAAGTCCTAAATCATAACCTATTTTAAGAAATGTTTACTTGTTTATTTATGACTTATTGTTAATGCTTACATGTTTATCTTAGACTTCATGCTTATTAGTTATTATTGAGAGTTTGTACAATTTTTCATCATATTATGTTATGACATAAAATTATTACTCTTAATTATTTTATTTCTTATATTTTAAATGTATTTAATGATTTTCCTTTGAGGTTTATGATATAAAATTCCTTGAAGCATATGTCACATCTCAAGAAGAAAATTCCTCAATACCCAATTATGCAATTTTAAAGCATGCTTATGGGTAATGTAAAAGGTTAAAATAACAAATGTATAAGAATAAACAAGGATTTAGGGAAGTTCTCTTATATGGCATTGAAAAAGCATAAAGATAAGTATTCACAGATTGATACCTGTCCAAACTGTTCCTCCGGCAACCAAAAAGTAAAGTTCATTGAATAAGGTAAATTTGTACCTGCAATTGTTAGAAAGGTCACATTTAGCATAAAATTTGAAATTGATAGAATCACAACAACGGTAAAAAAGAAATCCATAGTATACATCATCAAGTTGTCAAGTAAACTTTCTCTTTCATGAACTTTAAAATAGCAACAAAGGCAGGAAAAGAACAATAAGATTCTAAGAACCATATGCATGTGGGTCAGCATTCAAAAGCTATAATATTGAAGAAATTAAGGTCTAAAAATAAGATAATTACCATTCCGGAAGCCTAACATCCTTCAGAATAGGATTTTGCCACTTTTCAATTTCTTCCTCCCACCATTTATATTCTGACAGATAATTTTACATAGATCAGATTATCATACATTAGGAAGGAAATCTACAGTATACAAGCTTTATAAGAATGCTAAGAAGACTAATATAAAGCAATTTTATAGGATTGTTTAAATTTCAATTGACAATAGAGAAAAATACTCGAGTACCACTTACTCTTTAATGCGTCATGCACCAAATCAACAGCAGATCTCTCTGAGGTTCCATAAAATCTTGTGTATTGCCTGACATATAGACAAAATATGGGGTAAGCAAGTCCAAATACCAAACACAAAACTGAAATGTTGCGAGCAAGTGGTTCATGTGTTAATACAAGTTTCATATTTGAAGTTAAACCCCAATTAACGTGATCATGATGAGAATTAAGGATTTCGATGGCACAATGCATAACAGAAACAGGAAAGAAATTGCTTATAGCATTAATAAATCTGATAGGAAGGTTCATATTGAAGCGCCAAGATGGGGCCTACGGTACCAAAAGCAGCCCAAACCGCCTCATCATAGGGTGGGACCCACTTTGGCGGCAAAAAGAGGGGGGAGAGAGAGAGAGGGAGGCGGCAAGCCAATAGGAAAAGTGAATTTAATTAATTAAAAAGAATTGATATCTTTTACATAAGGAAAGTGGATTTAATTAATTAAAAAGATTTGATATCATTTATATTAAATAAATAATATCTTATATTAGGAAGTTTTTAAGGAGGTGGAGAGGGCTATTTAAAGAAATGAGGGGGTTATGGCTGGGCATGCTTGTATTGTTTATTCTCTTGGAGTTATTTGGTGTTTTGGGCTCTAGACTCTTGTCTAGAGATTTTGGGAGAGACGATCCTCCTCTCTAATTGAGGATCAATTGTATCTTTGCTTTGTGTTTGATTTGCTTTGATTTCCCTAATAAAAATCTGCTATTTGGAGCATATTTTCTTAATGTTCTCATATTATTCTAGCTGATTTTTCACCGATTATTGCTAGGGTTGCTTGCGAACTCAAGTATTTCCTATCAGAATCTTCTGGAGAAATTATAGATACTTAAGGCCAATGCATAATGTCATCAGGGTCCATAGAAGTGTACTAATTTTACACCATGTAAAACCACTCCTCATCAGTACGTTAAAACAATATTAGTTATATAACTTACCTTGAAAAAAAGTTCAACACTTATTGCATTGAATTATCAACAAGAAAGAATCATATCCAAAGAAGTACTACAGAAGAATTAAGATTAACAAACTGCAAAACAAACATTACCTATGATATGTGCATCCCTTCTGAAATTTTACTTTAGGTGATGCCCAAGACAATGCAAACGCGACAGTGCATTTCCCATGAGGTTCAACCCAAGTAGATGCTGAAACTGCTGCACATGGTGTATCACCGGGCGAAGAAGGCATGCTAGGACCAGAATTAAAGTTTTGCCGCTCAAAATGTCCATCCTTAAAAGGGCACATCAACACTTGGTGAATATTTTCATTAACTGTGATCAAAGCAATAAACCTTAGAGCATTATACCTGCACCATGGCAGCCCACATGTCCCTGGCTGTAACACAGTTCTCACCAGAGAGCCCAAAACTCGGCAAAACAGTGACATTTACATTTTGAGTTTCGGATGCAGCTATTGCAAAAGTTACAGGGGGGTTATCTTTAGCAGTCCTGAAGAATAAAGTGTTCAAAAACATCAGAAATAAATTCAGACACATAAGCAATAACGGATCAGTATAAGGCATTCTAAATAACAAATTATCTCAATTATATCTAAATTTGAGACAGAAATGCTTTGATAGGAATAACTATTCCAGCATAAGTAGGAATTTGCCAATATGAGGATAGAAACCAGAACATTCAAAGGACAAGTTTGGTGTGGACATAATGAAGTGAGGTGGACCCTAGACTTTCCATGACCTAGGAGAAAATCTGCTAACCAACCATCATAAAAGAGCAATCAAGGGTTGACAACTTGCTTGTGATGTAGGAGCACACCGGATACTCCATCATCTCCTCTGCAGATAGAACAGGAAACGTGTTCAGATCAAAAAGAAGATACAGCAGTCAATTTCATTCAGTAATTACATTTGAAATGAAGAATACTAACATGAATGGTTCATTGACATGGCCCCCAGTCTGGTGAGAAACTCCCCCGATAGAATTCTGTATCAATGACAACAGACAATCAATTTTCTATAAATGAAAGAAAATAATTTGCTCCCCCATTAGCAGCCATGTATTTAAATATATCGCCCATCCTAAGTCTTATATTTACAATTTTTTTTTTTCAATAGGTACGCCATTGATAGTTATGCTGGGAAATCTGTTTGAAAATCTTTGTGAAGTGCTGGAATACTCATCCTCATTATAAGACTGGTTCCAAAAATTGAAGATGGACAGAATCTTAATACAACATACAGAGAATCAATTCATGAATTACATTTCACTTCACTTTAAGAAATTTAAATAGAGAAGTTTTTTTTTTTTTTTAATTATTGAAGATTTTGTATGTCAATGCATGCCATATTCATAGGTCAACGTCATCAAGATCCACATATCCATTGATATGGATAAACAAAATAAGTATTAAAGTATTGAAGATTTGTAGTTCAATATGTGCAATATTAGGAGGTCAACACCTAGATATCTAAAGTTCGTGTTGTGAATATCTTGTTAAGTAGCACATAAGATGACTATTTCTTCACCTACCGTCCAAGTCATGAGCAAGCTGACCTTCGCCCTTTCCCTCCCAGTATTCACCAGCTACAAATGCAGAAAAGAACGTTAGCAAATCAAAAGCAAGCAATGGAGTTTGTAAGCAATCACTTCTACGGTCATAAAGAAATAATATTTGACAGCTGAAATCACCAATTAAACGGCTCTCAAAGATAAAAAAATTTGGATTCATTCACTCAAAATAACAATACAAGAATATAACAGCCCATACGCAATTGAAAAAGAAATTAGCACAAGTAAATGAGAAATAATCAGCATAAGCACAACATGGGGCCGAGAACAATTCCATGGATCATGAAGACCAATCAAAACTCCAATGGGGCACCAAGAGCCCAAGACGACATTTTCAATCAAGCCCCTGAACCAACACCCAGACAGCCAAAAACATTAAAAAACTAGCAAGCTAAGAGAACCAATCACAAGCAATACACCATGACAATAGCTCAGCTGACAAGGAGAAGTAGATGGATAAATTTGATATGGGCAAATGTTCATTCAAGCCATCAAAAAAAAAAAAAAAAAAGAACCCGTATGAAATTCACCTCATTGGATTTTGGAGCATGACTGTCGTTTTAGGCAACTTAGCTGGTAGTTATTTTTTTCATCTACCCTTCCTATAGTAAACAAATTTTTCGTATTCATCATTGTAATAGAAATTAATCCAATAATTGGAGGCCACCTAAAGACAAAGAACTATCCTCCACACCGGATTTGCAACCATATTAGAATCCATCTCAATTCTAAAGTATAGAAATCACTCCAACCAAATGATTTAGAAGATGGATGATAAAGAAGTACAATAACAACAAGCCTTTATCACACAACATGGGTTCAGCTACATGAATCATTTCTCTCCGTTATGTCCTATTAAGAATCAAATTCTCATTTAAATCTAATAATAAAAAAATAATTTTTAATATTTTTTTAACAAGTCATTTTAGGTCTACCTCTATATTTCTTAATGGGAAAAGGACCAAAACAGTCTATTGACTCTTTATGAAAACCCAAAATGGTCCCCAATTATATTAAAAGCTTATTTTCATATCTCGAGTCTTTAAAAATGAATCAAAATTTTCTCATCATGGGATTATTTTGATTTATTTTTAAAGACTTGAGAGACCAAAATGATCATTTAATATAGTTGGGACTATTTTGGTCCTTCATAAGACTCAAGGGGCTATTTTGTTCCTTTTCTCATTTCTAAACATAGACATAAGTAAAACATTATCAATAGGAACAATGATGATAAGAGGAGTGATTGAAACATTAACAATAGGAACAAGAAAGGTGAGTTCCCTGCCACCAAGTAATTGCAAGAATTAAAATCTAACAGAGAGGGAGCATCACATGTATTAAACCCATCATAGCAAACTGAAGAGGGCAAGATAAAAAATGTACTCAGGAGGTTCATGAAGATCCACGAGAGGAGCAGAGTGATTAGGATTGGATAAAGAAACCAATTAAACCTCGGTGTTAATCTCAATAGTGAGAGGACAGGCTCATGGCTATATGCTCATCAGTTCACTCTTAATTCTCTTGGATTAATACAGATTCTACTTTTGAATGCAGTTACTTTGCTTGTGTGGTCGTGTGTGTGAGCAGCATAAGCAAAATTGATACGTTATGAAATAGAGAAAGAAAACACATGTTTGCATGCATTTGTAAACCATTGAGTCAATATGATAACTTGAAGATGCAAAGCTGACGAAGTTTTCAAATGCTAATATTAAGCTACTATTCGAAGTACGTCTTTTAAAAATCCAAGTCTGGTGACTAGCCGCAGCCAACATCAACTATTTCGTATTTCATTTCAAATTTTTTTATAAAAGGTGAGGTATAACGTGGTGTTTAGTCCATAGGTTTAAATGCAAGAAAATTTCAAGGTAGAAGCATCAAAATAAATAAACAGAGAGAAATTAAGGAACAATCTGTTAGGCCGGTTCAGGTGAGGCGGATTAATGCTGTCTCCTCTATTGTTGCCGCCCCAAGCAATGGGGCCCACGCCGCATCTATGGTTGCCGCCCAAAGCATTGGGGCCCACTATTTGAATTGATCTAATTTTAGCAAGGGGAGGGGCAGCTAAGGCATGGGAGGAAAATTTTAATTAGAAAATTAAGGCTTTAAATAGGCTATGAGATGTGAGGGTTAGGACATTCATGATTATTGTTTTCTCATGGAGTTCTCTTTGTGGCTTTGGGCTGTAGATTCATCATCTAAAGATTAGGAGAGCATGATCCTCCTCTCAAATTGATGATCAATTGTATCTTTAATTGTTCTTGTTTTTGGTTTGATTCCTATAATACAATCTAGGGGTTTTTACAGCCATACCACTTTATACTACCTAATTTACATATTTAACACCTAAAACATAAATATTTCATTTACACCACCCTAACACAAATCAAACCTCAAATATACCACTCCGTTACATATCCGGTCATGACGTTATCCCGACATTGCTCTTTCTCGCGCTTGTTTTGTTCTCTGTTCGGTGTTTTCACTGTTCTCGCGGTCCAGCAACGTGCGCGCTCTCTCTCCCGCGGACGAGCAAATCAGCTTGTTCTCTGATATCTTCTCCCGCGGACGAGCAAACTTGCTGTCGGTGGGAAAACCACCCAGAAAGGGAGGAAAGTGTATCTTGCATCCATTCCCGGTAATGCAGGTAAATCAAGTTTATAAATGATTTTGGGCTTATAAACGAGATAAGTTGGCACGCAGAAGGAATGTTGATATTAGTGAATTTGAAGAATATGGATATTCATATCTTGATGGTTTATAAATGCATCTCCTTATCGGTTTTTGTATGAATTTTTGTTTTTTGTTTGAGGTTTTGGATTTTGTATAAACAGAAAAAAATCCTGTAAAATAAACCTAAAGCAGATTTTGTAAAATACAGTGAAAAAAAAAAAACTAATTTTGGAAAATTCTAAAATAATATTCTATAAAAAAACTTCATCCATTTTGCTTGCTTCATCAAAACTTAAAGCAGAAAGCCGGCGACCTAACTACCGAGCAGATTTCTGTAAAATACAGTCACCATAAACTTCATCCATGTTGATGCTTGCTTTATCAACAATGTCCAATAGATTTTGAAAGAAATAAAAAGCCAAGACGACAACGACCATAAAAAGCAAAACAGCGAAATGCGGCAAGGAACCAAAGCTACGGAGCAGATGCAAAGACGATGCAATCCGACGTCACGAGAGAAACGCCTTCTTCCGCAAACACACACTGGATCACTTCGAACTACCGAGTAGGTTGGAGCGGATGCAGCAGAGCACGGGAAGGGAAGAGCTCGCGATTTCGGGGGATAACGTCGTGAGCTAGATAAGGGACGGAGTGGTATATTTGAGGTTTGATTTGTGTTTGGGTGGTGTAAATGAAATATTTATGTTTTAGGTGTTAAATATGTAAATTAGGTAGTATAAAGTGGTATGGCTGTAAAAATCCCTACAATCTACTATTCTTGGATTGTTTTCATTGGAGATCTTGAAATTTTCTCGCTGTTTCACCAATTATTGTCAGGTTTCCTTGCGAACTAAAGTATTTCCCATTAGGTTACTTGCGAACTCAAGTATTTCCTATCACAATCTGAAAATAATTGCATTTATTTTTGTCAAATACTCCAAATTATAGAAAATAAAAAATTTAAAAAGGTACGTGCTAAAAAAAGTAGCTACGGTAAAGAACTAAAGATGGTATATGAGAATATAAGGCATGGACTCACAGTATATACAAATACACACGCAGGAAGACTACTTTCCCGATAATCATGAGGTATGAATGGTGATATTTGGCGGCATGAGATTTTAAGGTCTGGATCAGGTTCACCTGTGTAAAACCAAAAAGACAATTACATAAGCAAACTTCCACCCTACACAAAGTTCAAAAGTTAAAGTCAAAAGCCTACCATCATAGACAGTCCATGCCCGAGGAAACAAAGCATGATATGTGGAATGCTGACCACCAAGGTTCCAGTCCCATGATGATATTCCTTCATCCCCAACTTTCCTGTAGTAAATTAAAAAAATGAATGGACTGTAATTTGCTAAAAGCACAATGAAAAGAAGTAACAAGAAAATGGGTCTAACTCAGCTATTTCACATTAAGATGTTTAAATAGTTCTTAATTGAGAAAAAATGAGAATATAATTTTGCTCCTACAACATAGCAATTAGTAGCCATATTATATCAAGGAGGCTTTCTGCTTTCAGAATAGAAAAGGTAGATAAAATATTGTCGCTTAGTACGAAATTGCAACAAAAGTCATTTTCCAATAACTTCTATTGGACACGACAACTTATCACCATCAGTACATATCCATCCATACATTTTTGCTTCCTCCTGCACTTTCAAATCCTTTCAAAAGCTACAGTTGGTAACAGTTGCACCAAACAAGTTTAAGGAAATATTGCAAATCCTGAAACAATAACCAGAAAGAAACTCTCTCATGACACGTCCAGGGCATGCAATTTAGAATCGAAAAGAAATGTTATAGTATCAGAGAAGACATGTTTCCTATGCAGCTAGCGGTAGCTGCCCAGGCGAGGCCAGGGCCTCCTTTATCACTAGGAGAATAGGCTTTGGAAGGAAACTCTTTGGGAAAGGCAGGAACTCTTTGGTAAAGATGTAAGGGGCATTTATTACGGGATTGGTGCTGTTTAAGGGAGGAGATTATGGAGAGTTAGGGTTTTTATGTTATGTTTTGAATTTTTGAAGGCAGTTTTTTTTAGGTGTTTGAGTTCTTAGTAGCTGCTAGGAATTGTGGGAGAGATGATTCATCTCTCGGACAGTGAATCAACTTGTATCTTGTCTTGCTTTGATTGAAAATTAGTAAAAATAGCTCTCTTTGTGTTATTTATGAATCTATTTGGAATAAGTTATTTTTTTTATATTGTTGTGTGCTATTTTGATCATCAAGTCTTATCACTTTCCTCTATTATGCTTCACAAAGTACCAATGCCTCACAATGAACTGAACTGAAACATAGAAAACATAGAAACACTGATCAATAAGTTCGTTGTAACACTGAAGTATTTCACCAGTCCATTCCAACAACCTACGTAGGTGACACATGAAGATTGTTCTAAGTCATGAAAATGAAGAAAGATAAGGTACAAAAACAAGGCCATAGCTGCATTGTTACTTTGCCTGCAATGCTTCGCAACAATGGAAATGTTATACATGCAATTTATCTAAAATCATTCAAAACTTTAAGCACCATGAACAGTAGCTGAACAAAACAAATGAGTAGATGGAACATTAAATGAGCGTAAAAAGAATTCATCTTACTTTATGCCTTCATGATGTCCTGGGGCTAATACAGATGAGAATTTCTTGTTTCCTCCATCCCTAGAAATGAAAATCTGTTGGAAAGCAGAAAAATCATAGAACAAGTCACTCAAATACTAGAAAAAAAGTACAGCCCCTAACTAATTTTTGCAAACAAAAAGATGGTCTTAACTAAGAACACTATACAATAATCTCCACCATACAGTGAAAAGAGCAGCAATCCCTGAAGTTACTTCTTATAACAAGCATGAATCTATTAGCGTTACACATCCACGCAACATTTCATACATGTAGCCCACTAAAAATTGTCACAACGAGTAAACTATCAAAATGGACCTTAAATTTTTTGTAAGCGTTCATTCTACTCGCCCATTTTTTTCAAATATTTAATTCAATCCTTAACTATCAAATTTGAATTAATTTGGTCATTCAATCAATTTAATGTTTTCTTCAAACAAAAATCGATGAAGAGAAGCATTTCATGAGGGAGTTTTTAATTTTTTAGGGTCGATGTCAATACTTTGAGCTAGTATTAAGTAATAACATTAAAAAACGTCTAACAATTTTCATCCAAAAGAAATGGGTTGGTAGTATGACAGAATTGGTTCAGGTTTGGTGAATTAAGGAATTAAATTGGACACTTGAAATAGTATGGAAAACTAAAAGGGCATACCTAAAAAGTCTAGGGGTCATTTTGAACATTTAATCTTATAAAAAATAATCTTTTGCCACAAATCCCTTTTCTTTATTGATAATATCACCTTGATCATTCATTGAATATGCATAAAAAAAAGAGGAGGATTAGCTAGAATAGAAATCAAATTTATTTCGTAGATGTAACAAATCAAAAATAATCTAAATAACATAAAAAAGTTCAAAACATTGAAGATGGATGTTCCAGGTGATTTGAAAGTTTCTTATGCTGATAAAACCAATCTTTTTTGCATCCAATCTGAAGTACCCATCATAAAGACTTCAAAATATCCAATGGTTTGTCAAATGATCTAAAAAATATGTATGAAATCATGTGGCTCAAGTTTTAAGGTATTTAAAATATGGTGCTTCCGGATCTTGCTATTATGGCAACTAGCGGCGAAGAATCACATATATACATAAATAAATGACATAGACTGTTTTACTTTTATATGAATAGAAACACATTTTTAAAGGAGGTTCACTTTGGACCTTTTTCTTGTGCAACAATCAAAAACCAAATGGCAAATCAAAACTACATCTTTACCCTCTATATCACCAGCAGCAAAATTTGCCTTAAGTAATTATTCCAATGTGTAATCTTAAATAGCTAGAGGTCTTATGAAGCTTTTTTTGGCGGCAAGTGAGATTTAGCAAATCCAAATATATTATTTTTTACCGGCTTGCCTTCTTCTTCATTTACCCTTTTCATTTCTCCTCCACTTCTGGTTGGTGGAAGGTGTTCAAAGGTTGGAGATGCATAATACGTAAGAAAATAAAAAGTTCAAAATCAGTTAACACCGAAAAATTTTGTGAGAAGGATATTGGATTAGCTGATGTTAAGGTAATTGTAAACAAATATATGATGAGTTTAAACTATTATAGGATGAGGGCAAAATAATGCAAAGGTAAAAATATGACAATTACACTGATAGTTCATTAAATTACTTATGAGCAAATGATGAGAAACACGCAACTGCTATAGAGCACAGATAAAATAATAAAATATAATAGGGGTGAGATGATTTAAGTTCTAATTACACTAACCATGCTAAATTTCTAACATTAAGAAAATAAAGAAGAAATAAAAGCTATAGATGATATAGCCCATAGAATAATCTATCATCACAGATATCTCGTTCAAAATAAATAGCTAATAGTATTTTTCAATTCATCTCCTATTAAGAAACAAAAAGATGCTAAATTATAGTTAAAATACAACAAATTATGTGATGACAGCATTTTTTTGTTAATATCAAGTACCAATAGAGGAAAAAAGCTGTTGACAGACATATAAGGGTAAAGAATTACAGAAAATTGATTCGCCATGACCGGTGACATATCACATAAACCAGGAAGAATTTGCCAATGCTTAAACTCCCCTCTAAAACCCCGTGATATGCTTCCACTTCTGCATAAACATAAAAAATTCATGAGAACCAAATTGCTACATCTCAGGCAGCTGTCTCATATAACATACCCCATCCCTCCAAGAGGAACCCCTTGGGAAGCTGAGGGTTTGCAACTTTCCCTGGTGAACGGATCTATTGGAGCTTTCTGTAAAATATGAGAGTTCATCAAGCATCAGGGACAGTAAAAAAATTTAAATAATTTGAAAACCAAACATCATTGACCATGGATTTAGGGTTGTGTCAATATTATCTACTAAATATAGCATGGGAACAGTATAAATTAACTCATTACCCTTCCATGAGAAGCCTCTTCACGGACATAGGACCAAAGACGAAGGCCTAGAGTCATCTGAATTCCAAAAAAAAAAATATTTTTTTTTTTGCAGTAATAGTTACTATCTGTTCAAAGCTTTAAAAAAAAAATCTATCTAAAAAAAAAAAAAAGAAAATAAGTTTAGTTTGAAAGAAAGGATTGTACCATTTTCATAGCTTCAATAAAGGTCACGCTAAATTCCTTGAGCCTGTTGGCGTGACTATTCAACCTCCTCCTCCAAGCCAGTCGCGGCGGTGCACCACCATCAAAGTCCAGCTATGAATCACCGAAAACACCCCCCCAAAAAAAAAATTAAGAAAAGATGTAAATCAGATTCAACAAAAAAGATAAGAGCTCAAATCAAGATACAATATTCCTATGAATTATTAATACATAACAACCAGGTGATCAAAAAGATCGAGAGTGAACTTGACCCTTCAAGAATATGGATACAAAACGAAACCTTTCGATAAAGGATAAGATGGAATACCCCATAACTGCAGGATTAAACAACCCACAGCCCGGGAAAAAAAAAACTAGAATTTAAATCGAAAAACGATGAGAAAAGAACATAACAATCACATGTAACCTCTAATTCTCCATTATTAAAGCTATTCAATCTCCCTCTACATTTTAAGAATCAAAATACAAAGAACAACCCTGATTAGCCTCTTCATCGCCACAAAGCATAGAAATTTTCTTAAACGTTGATAAAAAAGAACCCTCGATAAAGCCATGCAGACTAACAGTAATCAAAGAACCTCACCTGCTGCAACGTCGACCGACTAACATACTCCTCCGCCGGCCATGAATGCCTTCTACATAGAAAAAGAGGCCCGCTTACCATACCTGCCACCCCCACTTACCCCAATCCCTGATTCTATATGAGATGAACCAAATCCTCTTCCAATCTCAAACCCCACAGAGCCAAGACTATGGAAACCCTCCAATTTCAAGCCCTACTCTGCCGCCAACTCCAAAATCAAACAAATTAAATCAATTCCTCGTATACCAAATCACGCTCAAATCCCAAGTTCCAAGAACAATCAAAATCGATCTTTTTTGGAGGAATATTAAAATCGATCAAAACAACTATTCATCGACGCTAAAATCACTGTGATTGGCCGATGGAATCAAAGTTTTCCGAGTCCCGATCGGTGTCCGGTTCACTCAAGCGCCTCCAAGTTCCACAGAAGAGTCGCCGATCGATAAACCAATCAAACAAAAGAGTGAGAGAGAGAGAGACTGAATCTGCTTCCACGATCGATCAATCGCCGGCTAAGAAACCCCTTAGAATCTCTCGGAGCTGCGCGCACAAATCTCAGATCTGTCTCCGGCATCAAAATTTCTAACCAACCGGCGGTGCGTCGAGTCGTCTGAACCACTTCGAGAATGGGCCCCGCCTCTTCTCTTCCCAGCGCCGGAAAAGTCATGGGATCAGATCAGCCGTCGATAATGACAGCTGTCGCGCTTTTAAAACTTGCCGTTGGATGGCGGGGCCTTCCCACTTGGCCCACTGGCCGCCTACGTATGATCACGTTGAAATTTCGGAACTTTTATTAGAAAAAATATATAGAATATTCGGATTATATATTTTATTAATGGAATCTTAATATATATATATATATATATATATAATATGAATTTTAATTATTTTGTATATATTATATTTATTTGAAATAAATCCAATATCTTCGAATTCTATTTCATTATAATTTAATGATAATATATTCATGAAAAAAATAGATTAAATATTTTGTTAAATATTTTTCATCAAAATAAATCTTAAATTTACAAATCAGTTTTTTTTTTAAATTAATATTCATTATTTAAACTGAAAACTATTAAAATTAAATTGGTAATCATTCAATCTTCTATTTCAACAATCTATTCAATATTCTGTTTCAACAAACTATAAGTCGTCCTCAACGTCTCAACAAGACTAATAGAAATAAAAAACTTATAACATAATTAAATTTTCATAGCATTAATTGAATGGCCAAAAAATTGTCAAATCCATCATTTTTATCGTCAAATTAAGCGTCTCAATATTATGATTCCAACGAGTCAAAAATCGCTTAATTTTGACATCATTAGGACGGTTAAATGCTAAAAAAATAATTCATAATCGAAGAAATTAATATAAATCATCCACAAAAAAGAATTATTTTAAAATAAGTTTAGAAGTATTTTATTTAATTTTTTTATTTAAATATTTTGGCTCTATAATCATCACATTTTTATGAAAAAAATATAGTCTCATCTCCTAGTAGATGAATAAGGGATACAATATAAGCTAATATGAGGAGTTAAGGAGTTGAATTGAGCTCGAGTTGTAGTAGACTCATGCTCAACTTGCTTATACAATGGTGGGCTCGAACTCGAGCTCGAGCTCAAGTTGAGCTTTTGTAGTAAGCTTGAGTTTGACTTGCCGAAACAACATTAAGTTCGAGCTCAACTCATGATGAAGTTCTGATGGGAACTAGCCAGAGATGTATTGATGTTTTGTCGAGTTTTTCGTCAACTCTTTCATCTTTAGAACTATAACTTAACTAAAGAGTATTAAAGATGATATATTATAAAATTCAAAAATATCAATTTAACCAAATTCAATTAAATTAGTTAAATTATAAGTATATTGGACAAACTTCTGTCTAAATATGTTCATGATAAACATCATCCAATTGAAGTCCCACAATAACAAAAAATTTGTGGAGTTAAATAAAATAATACCGATGTCTTTGAAATATGACATATTGAGATAGACTACAAATTTGATCTCAACTTCCTGTTAATGATGGCTTTATGACAATTCATATTGATGATAATGATGTATATGATTATATATTAAATGGGACTTCCATGCTGATTATTTTTATGTTTGTGGAGATTGTCCCACTACAGTTGAATGAAGTCAATGTTTAGTATAGCGTGTCATAACATCATCTTTTACATGAGAGTGGTTGAAGAGCTGAGAGATCCTAAAGGCTTAGAGAATTTCAAATATATTAGTCTGACAGAATTGTACACATATGATCATGATACATGGTCATTGATAGTGCACCTCAAGGCTCATATCTTTTTTCATACTCCCAAATTGATCTTAAAGCGAAAGAAATAGGATAGGTGAAAACCAAATTCAATGTGAAGATTTCATACACATTAAAGCCTTGGATGTTAGACTGAAGGGCATCAAGGCCTTATTTGGAAGTTGGAAAAAGTTTTATTGATCTTTATTTAGGTTCATGGTGGCATCTATTCTCCTATATGAGGTAACATAATGCAATGTAAACCTTTTAACTAATTACAACAATTGTTCAGTTCACAAATCAATGGATGGAGTTAATGTTGGCCAATCTTGAGTGTAGCGGGGCATCTCTATTGGGAAAATATAAAGGTATTTTATTGATCTTGGTTCTCATTAATGCTTGCATTGATTAATTTTTGTTAACATTTGCAGTTGCAAAAAGTCTTAATGTAATAAGTCGTTGTGATGTTGAAAATCTAAAAAAAGTACTAAAAGTTCCTCCTAGGCGATACATCTCATAATTTCATACCATCATACTAAACTCAGGTATGATTGTAGATAAATTTTACCTTTGGTTGCACATAGACATTATCTCACACATTTACACAACAAATTTAAGAAATCTCTACGAAGAATGACAAATTCAAATGTAGAATCCACATTTCAGAAAATTTATTAGCATGGTAAAATGGATGATGATAAGGTCTTCAATCAATGCATGAAAAATATAAAATTGATCCACATAATTAGTGGATAAAGAGATCTCCTTTCAAGTGATCACGTTTGTATGATAATATATTTAGATATGAGATAATGGATACAAATGCTTCTAAATGCTTCAATAGAGCTCTAATTTATTCCACCTACCATAACATCATAATTCTTTTCATCAAGCAATCAAAAAGTGCAGTCGAGCTTGAGAAGTCTAACTAAGCGAGAAGTCTGCCATTACCTACATGCACAAATATATAAGAGTTTGAAGTTTATGATGTCTCTTTCTATTATTTTGAAGTATTCATTGGTGATTATGGGATTCCTACGTGTTCATGTAACATACCGCATCCACCTTATATACTCACATGTGATCACTTTGTTAAGATATATTCAGGTTAGATATGAAATATGTGTTGCCTTACGATATAATCTATAATTCCACATGCAACTATGAGTTTGAGTTATATTTATTTGAAAAAAAAGAGTGTGACATGATTATGATCACAATTGTGTTATCGTTGAACTTCTTCCACCTAGTTTTAGAAGAAAATATAGTCAACAATGAAGCAAAAGCTTTAAATATAACATTATCTTTCACATGAGAGTGGTTGAAGAGTTGAGAGATCCTAAGAACTTTATTGTATTACCAAATGATCATTGGCAATGATTACCATCAACAATAGTTACCACTATTGCTTGACTACTGTCATCCAACCCCAATATTTGGCTTTTGTAATATGAATGTGGACATCGAAGTCTATGACATTGCCTTCACTTGACTAAAAATGTATAATCTAACAAATGTTCTCAATTGTAAAGAAAGAATTAAAAAAACTATATAATAAGATAATTTTATAATGCAAATAAGATAATTGTTCTTAATTATATAATCCATTCTTGTTCAGTTGTAGGGAAGACAGGACAAATATTTATCCCACTATGTGGAGTGGGGTTGGCCACGTGAATCCTTTTTCTTAATTGAAAAAATTAGCCAAATACTCTTGATGAAGGATTGTAATCTAGAATGCGTCGATTTGAAGAGGAAGTGTCAATAACTACACATTAGTTGCATACAAACTTAAAAGAAGAGGATGCACTCACTTTCGGTTCTTATGAAAGTGCGCTTTGATTATTATGTAGACTAGCTAGAGAATCTGCTTCGACAACTATGATGGGGCGCTCATAGTCTGTGCTTATATGCATGTCAAGTTTCGACTAAAGGTGAACTAAGAAGAAGTATTTATGCTACCCCCTATGCTCGTATTCTTAACATAATCATAATAATGAATTCACGTAAATAAAGACTCTCAAAATCTTAGACGATCAAAGTGTTGAGATTGATTAAAACAAAAATGCATATTGACCTCTTAAAAATAAAAATAAAAAAGGCAGAAAATAACTCAGCATAATAAATAAATATATAATATAATATAATATTATTAAAAAGTTAATTAAACAATCTATATTTAAAAATATTGATTTGCAAATGAATTATCGTTGAGCTTAATATCTAATTTTTAACGATTTATTTGTTGAACAATAAATAAATTATCCATGAGCATAAATAAATTACTCAGACTTTTCTATTCAAATTTGATTCATTTAGGCTTCGTTTGGGACGACTTTTTTACTGCTTTCTAAAACGGAGTTTTAGTACAAATTTTTTTATTTTTATACTAAAATTCCGTTTTAAAAAGCAATAAAAAAGCCGTCCCAAACGAAGCCTTAATCTCCGCACTTACAAAAAATATTTAAATTTGTTCAATCACTACCTTCAATTAGAATAAATCAAGTAGAGTTCAAATTATTCATATATTATATTGATTCACTTACAACCTCATTCATCATTTAATATATCATTGTTAAACTATACTAAAGCTTCGTTTGAGACGGTTTTCTTAATGCTTCTTAGAGCAACTGTGTACAAAAATTTAATTTTTTGCACTAAAAAGTTACTTTAAGAAGAAAAAAAAGACATCCCAAACGAAGGCTAAATCACACAAATCATTCATCAAAATCCTTCAAACATTATAATTTTATTTTTATAAAAAAATAATCAGTCCTGAAAAATTTTTTAATGCACAAATAGCAAAACAAGCCCTAAATTAATTTGGAGAAAGTTTCTAAAAAGCCTTTGTTTGGATTAATTAACATGATTTACAATACATCAAAGAGTTGGTAAAAATGGCAATCGCATTAAAGCGGACCAAAAAAAGACGCCTTTTGGTACCCGGGAAGTCTCTGCTGCTAGAATGATAGGGATTTCGAGCTCTCCCTTCGCCACTTGCCCAACCCTGACAACTAGCCGTTGCCACTTCGCCGCCACTGCAGGCGGTCGTCATTCTCCTCCACCCCTACTCTGGCTAGAAGGAGGCTCGAACAGACGACAGAGTATTTTTCGATGCCGGAGCAATGGAGGAAATTCCGCCTCTCCTTCAGGTAAACATTTGTAATTTAATTTGAATTTGGTTGGGATTCTTCTCAGGTAGTCATTCCATTTTTCATCGAGTTGTAAAAATTTTGTCTTGTTTAGTATTTAGACAATCGTGTTGGTTTTTGACAAAATCCGGGACTTCAAAATCTTAGATTTCCATTGTGAAATCTAAACGGAAAGAAACTCCAATTGTGTGGACTATGGATAATGGCGTTTGGGTAAGTTAGATGAGCATAGTGAGTTAAGGAGTAAGGCTAAGGATTGATCTAATTTCTAAAGTAAATTAAAAATGACAACCATAGACCAGTTCATCCTCTAATGCACATGAACAGGCCACTTAAACCTAAGGAATTCTTATGTTTTTTGAATGGAGGATAACTAGAGGTGCTGCTGGACTTGGATTATGACTCACTCTCCACTATTGTTTGTTTAAGAGAAAACCTAGTAACTCCCATTCAATTTGTAAGGCGTGTGAACATCAGAGCGCCAATATTGTAGTGGGCAGCTGAGAATGATGCAGACAAATAGGAAGAAGAGTTTGTTTGAGATTATGATATGAGGGCGAGCGGGCATTGGTGTGGGATACATTGGAGTGACTATGATTGGAAGCTTATGTTGTGCAAGCTTGGGTGAGTTACGGGAGGTTGCATACTCTAAACTAATAGCAAATGAGCAAATATATGATAAGAGTGGATCTGCGGTGATGCGAATAGAGGAGGCGATGTAAATGGATATGACTTGAGAGTGGGTGTAGGAATGAACGCACAAATAGAACGGGAAGTGAGGCTTTGATACCAATGGTGCAAATTGGAAAACAGCAAGAGAGGAGCACCAATATGAAAGAGGACCTACTAAAAGATGCAAAAAAGGGAGAGAGTGGGAAGAGAATGAGAGAGGGGTCTTGTAATTTTAATTCATCATTCAATAATTCAAATACAATTATAAATCTCTATTAATAGAAATTGGGTCATAAGATAAGACCATATCATATCAAATTAAATTCAATTCTAATTTTAAATATGAATAGTTCCTAATAATCCTATCATCTAATTTAAAATAAATTTAATCATAATAACTAAAATAAAGTCTAGAACAATTCAAATCCTTGAAAGTTCTTTACATAATCTAAACCATTTCTTTTGTGTTAACTAACTACACACGTGGCACATCAGTATTGGGTTTTCACGTGTAACAACAAGATAGGATGCATTTTCTTTAACTCATTTTGTCTATATATATGGTCTGTAATAAGAAAAGAAATAAGAAAATACAAAGACAATTTTCCTCTGCTATCTTTCCCGTTTTCCATTTCCTGCGCATCTTCTCTCTCAAGAACAAGAACCAGTCAGGGTTCTGAGATTCAACATGGTATCAGAGCTTCAAGTTCTATCCTCCGGCAATCTCCATTAATCTACACCGCGGAAATGGCCTCCAGCAACACCGCCTCCTCCTCCTCCACCCAGGACACCACCTCTCATACCGATGGCGCATTCTCCTCATCGCCAATACCGTCCTCCCTCAAATTCCTGATGCACAACATCAAGAACATCGCCACCAACACCCTCACCGCCGAAAACCACTCTCTCTGGCGATCTCAAGTCCAGAAACTATTTCGAGCAAATGGATTTGAAGGCTTCTTGACAGGAACAGCAGCGGCTCCAACCTCGACTATCCTCTCTGGATCTGGCCAACAAATACCTAATCCAGATTACAACACCTGGATCTCTATCGATCAAAACCTCGCCGCGGCACTCTACTCGGTTATATCTCCGGCAATCCTCCCCTACGTCCTCTCCATCGACCACTGCTCCGAAATTTGGCGCACATTGGACACTCGTCTCCAATCAAACACGCGCTCAAGAATCGCTCACCTAAAGAACGAGCTCCACTTCTTGTCAATGAAAGACAAAAGTATGACACAATATCTCCTCGACGTAAAATCCAAAGTCGATGCGCTCGCAGCCGCTGGAGCACCCGTGGACGTTGAGGACGTCATTCACTACACGCTAAATGGCCTACCGAACAACTATCAAGCATTCAAAACGGCCATTCGAACCAATATGCGTTCGGTTAGTCTTGATGAATTATATACTCTCTTATGCAGCGAAGAACTCAATCTCGCACATGAAACAATTAAAGATCTCCAAGCACTCAACCTGGCGGGCAATCAAACGGCTCTCACAGCCGGCCGAGGCAGAGGTCGTGGACGTTCTTCACAATACAGAGGCAGATCTTCAAATCGTCCTCAAACAACATCGAATTCCTTACGAGGAACCAAGCAAAGCAGACCGTCCATAACTTGCCAAATCTGCGGCAAATTCGGGCACTCCGCAGTCAAGTGTTGGTATCGTCACGACGACAACTACAACTCCGAACCCACATCGGCTCTCTTTACCACACCAACTCAGGCCGCCTCATCGGAATGGTTTCTTGACAGCGGAGCCTCCTCCCACCTAACGTCCGATCCCAACAGCATCCAGCACCCGCAGCAATATACTGGATCAAGTCAAGTAATCCTCGGCAATGGACATCAGCTACCAATCCAAAACACCGGTAAAGGTCTTCTCCCAACCCCATCAGGTAGCCTCCAACTAAAGAACTTAAATCTTGTTCCGAATCTCTCTTTCAATCTCTTATCGGTACACAAACTAACTCACGACAACGACTGCCTTATCACCTTCTCTTCTAACGGTTATACAATACAGGACCGGAAGACCCGCCGCCGTCTTCTCATGGGTCCGTCTATTAACGGACTATACCCACTTCTTGGCCCCAACCGACCAGCCAACTACATTCAGAAACTTGCTCTCATCTCAGCTCAGCACGTCCCGGATCTCTGGCACCGAAGGCTTGGTCACCCAGCTGCATCCACACTAACAGTAATCGCCAAACAACATCAACACATTCATGTCGCTCGCCTTGACTGCGACTCCTGCAGACGATCCAAAAGCCATAGACTTCCAACCCCAAGATCCGAATCGGTCACCACCTCCCCGTTTCTACTTGTTCACTCGGACGTTTGGGGACCATTCCCTATTGTATCAAACAACGGCTTTAGATTCTATGTTTCTTTCATTGATGATTTCTCCAAATTTTCTTGGATTTTTCCTATTACGCAAAAGTCCGATGTCTTTACAAAATTCGTTGAATTTCAAAAGTTTATTTCTCGTCAATTCAATACTAACATTCGAACAATTCGTACTGACAATGGCAGCGAATACATAAACAGCAAATTTTCCACATACTGCCGTGCCACTGGATTAGTTCACCAAACCACCTGCCCATACACACCTTCGCAGAACGGAGTCGCCGAACGCAAACATCGGCATCTCATCGAGACAGCCCGCGCACTCCTCATCCAAGCGTCGTTACCACAACACCTCTGGGTAGACACAATCCTCACAGCCAACCTCCTCATAAACTGCCTACCTTCCCCCAACACACTACTCAAATCCCCTCACGAAATTCTATTCGGTAAACCACCAGACTACAACTACTTCCGGATCTTCGGTTGCCTATGCTACCCGTGGCTCAAGCCGTATACAGCCAACAAACTGTCTCCGGTCTCCAACCCGTGCGTCTTCATCGGGTACGCCTCGTCTCAAAAGGGGTACCGATGCCTAGACCTCGCCACCAACAAAATCTACACCTCCACCCATGTAATCTTTAACGAAGGCATCTTTCCCTTCGCCAAATCCAC
Source organism: Dendrobium huoshanense (assembly GCA_016618105.1). NCBI lineage: Eukaryota > Viridiplantae > Streptophyta > Magnoliopsida > Asparagales > Orchidaceae > Dendrobium > Dendrobium huoshanense. The sequence goes on along the minus strand of CM028343.1, from coordinate 36,340,631 downwards.
ACCTAACCTCCCATACAACTCAGACACACAACAATTCACCCCTCCACTACTCCTCGTGCCAGCCTCGGGCATCCCCTACTCATCACCCAAACCGAGCACACACTCACCGTCCTCGTCAAATCAACCCAACACAAACAGATCCGAAGACACCTCAATCCCACCGTCTAACAATTCTCCACAACCCACAGCCAGCAATCAATCCACCGCTCACGATCAGCCCATACCTGCCCCACATCATCCAATGACTACCAGACTTAAAACCGGAATCACCAAACCAAAGAAAATTTTCGATCTAGCCCACGCACTCCAGCCAACCGAACCCACTACATTCGCTCAAGCCAATAAATCAGAAAACTGGCGTGCTGCAATGTCACAAGAATTCCAGGCACTTCAGTCTCAAGGCACCTGGGAATTGGTGCCACCCGACCCTTCCTTCAATATACTCGGATCAAAATGGACATATCGCATCAAACACAATTCCGACGGCTCCATCTCACGGTACAAAGCAAGACTCGTTGCCAAGGGATATGATCAAGAATACGGTATAGACTATACGGAAACATTCAGCCCGGTGGCAAAAATGCCAACCATCCGCGTCCTTATCCTTCTCTCTCTACACCACAATTGGGTCATTCATCAACTAGACGTCTCTAACGCTTTCCTCCACGGTCACCTATCCGAAGTCGTCTACATGCAACAACCACCAGGCTTTAAGGATTCACTTCACCCTAACCACGTATGCCGGTTAAAGAAAGCCTTATACGGTCTTAAACAGTCCCCTCGCGAATGGTACGCCACACTATCAAACCACTTGATCACCTACGGCTTCCAAGTCAGCTCGTCGGATCAATCCCTGCTGACTTACAAATCCGGCGGCACCAGGATGTACATCCTCATCTACGTCGACGACATACTTTTGACAGGTAATTCCACAACCGAAATTAATCAACTTCTTTCTAATCTCCACAACACCTTTCAGATGCGCAATTTAGGACCTCTCTCACAATTCCTCGGAATTCAAACGTACAACACGACTTCCGGCATCATCCTTCATCAACAAAACTATGCAACAAAAATCATCGAACGCGCAGGGATGTCACAATCCAAGCCAGTCTCTACACCAATTCCTTGCAAAGTCACTCTTCATACCAGCAGCAATGAACCATACGACAACCCCCACCTCTACCGTCAAACGATTGGCTCCCTTCAGTACCTAACGCTAACGCGACCGGACATTCAATTTGCGGTGCAACAGTTATGCCAGCACATGCACAAACCACTCAAAATACATCATGAATCACTGAAACGTCTACTACGCTACATACACGGCTCGACCAACACAGGTATTCCTCTCTCCCGAGATCACCTCCTCTTACAGGGCTTCGTGGACGCCGATTGGGCCAGCAACCCCCACGACCGTGCATCAGTCTCAGGATTCTGCAACTTCATCGGACAATCTCCTATCTCATGGCAAGTGAAGAAACAAAGCACGATCGCTCGCTCGTCAACCGAAGCTGAATATCGTGCACTCGCAACCGAAGCTACCGAAATATTATGGCTACGCCGACTACTGGAAGACCTACACACACCGCAAGAGCAACCGACCATAGTCTACTGCGACAACACGTCGGCCATCGCACTCGCCAATAATCCCGTTTTCCACGCTCGCACCAAACACATCGAGGTCGACTGCCACTTCATCCGAGATTGCATCAAGAAAAAGCACATTTCTGTTCATCACATTTGCACCAACGATCAGCTCGCCGATATCCTCACCAAAGCCCTACCAACACAAAGGTTTAAACAAATCTCAAGCAAACTGACAGCAACTACGCAGCCATCAGCTTGAAGGGGGCTGTTAACTAACTACACACGTGGCACATCAGTATTGGGTTTTCACGTGTAACAACAAGATAGGATGCATTTTCTTTAACTCATTTTGTCTATATATATGGTCTGTAATAAGAAAAGAAATAAGAAAATACAAAGACAATTTTCCTCTGCTATCTTTCCCGTTTTCCATTTCCTGCGCATCTTCTCTCTCAAGAACAAGAACCAGTCAGGGTTCTGAGATTCAACATTTTGCTCACCCAGGCTTGTACTAAGCATAGTATATTTTAGTTTTGAATGAAATTTTAGTTGAATTGGTATTCTTTCTACTTTTGATAGTCAATTTCTTGATCGAGTAATAGGCTTGAAGATTTTTGATCTAGATTATATTCTTGTACAAGCATGAAACTTGATTCTTCTGTGCTTGTTTACTTCTTTTCTTCAATTTTTTATTTATTTCCCTAACTTTATTGTTGTATTGAATGTGTAATTGACTTTAGTCAAATTTATTTTATCTGTATTTTGTATGGATTTCAACTATTTGTATGATTTTATTGGTTTTGAATTTATATGATCTTTTTGATAAAGTCTATTTAATTATTATATGAATTAATTTATTTTGTATTTTTAGTTTTAGTTGTAAGTAATGAGTAGTAATTAAAATCAAGATATTATGATCCACAAAATTTTGTGCATGTTGTATGATTCTGATAGGCCAGTGAACTTATCTTAGGCGGAAGAAGGTACAGGTAGAAGAATAAGAGAAAATAGAAGAGCAAAAGAGAATAGGAATAAGGAAAAGAACTTTCTTCATTACCTTTCATTGCTCAATACATCAATTATTTATGTAGTGTTGCATAATCCACCCATTAAAATACACATGCCATCATTGGAAAAATAAATACATAGTGTATATTATATGATTAATCAATTTGCTCTAATCTAAGTCTTTTAAGATCAACAAAGGCATGCTAATTAATCATACTAAATCCAATCCGTTGGGCCATTATCTTTGCTCGGATATTTTAGAGGTTGTTGTGGTACTTCTAAGGATGTATAAGTTTCTCCCTCCTTAAGAAGTGTTATGTTGTCCGCAAGGTTAAAATTAAGAAAAGAGAGCAAAAAGTTTAGGTAGATGTATTTATGTGGAATCCTCCATAGGCAGACCTTCCCATTATACTAGCAATTGAGTTACCATGGATGTGCCTTTTAAGGCTTAGTGAGACTGAACAATTGTAGCTGATTGGATGATTATTGAAATTTGCTGTTAGTGAGACTGTGTGGAATGTCGCATTCTGGTGGTATTGTTTCAATATTGAAACATGGAACACAGTGTTAATACACAAATTTTTGGGAAGCTAGGGTTGATAAACTATATGATATGTTCCAATAATTCAGATGGACCATAGAAGTTGTAAGATAATTTGGTGTATGGTTGTTGGTGCATTATGGTCTCTTTATAAGGTTGAAGCTTGATCAACATGTGCCCACCCACATTGAATTGGAAATCACGATGTGTTTATCCACCTACTAATTCATACAGTTTTGGGTAGTAACTAGATTTTCTTTTAGTTGGCATAGACTCTATGGGTGAGGAAGGTGTTCATGGCTTCAAGTAGTGAGGAGGTACAGGCTATGAGGAGGAAGGTGTTCATGTGTTTATCCACCTACTAATTCATACAGAATTGTCAAGATGAAAATGTCTACTTGAAATGATGGTCTTGAACCCACAAATCAAGCTTAGAACATTTACGTGTACAGGCTAAAATTTTTCCAGTGCAAACCGTGATTTGAAACTATTCTGTTTGTGTGATCATCAAGCCAAGATGATGAACTACACGTTCTTGTATAAAATTATGAGTGGAATTGTATTAACGAGAATTTAGAGTGTTGGCAGCTAAAGTGTGATACTTGATATAGGTGTGCTCGTTCAATTCGGATATCGTGTTGTTCTGGGTTTTCAGAAAATATGTAGTGTGGGTATCACGGGAAGAATCATCTTCTTCTGGCATGATTAAGATCAACATGTGAGTCTTATAAATGTGGTTAAGACGATATTTTTCGTTACAATCATAATGTAATCCCTTTTCTCTTTTTTCAGCCCATCTTAGTAGTGATAAGTGTCTTGATGGGTGGAGAGGATTGATAGACTGGCCGATTTGATTGGGAGTGAATTAGGAAGTTTCCAAATTAAGAGGGAATTATTTAGGAATGTTCTTAATCAAAGGGGAATTGTTTAGGAAAATTTTTAATTACATTTGGGAGAGAATTATTTAGGGCAAGAGATCTAATTTGAATTCAAAATCTAAGAGGGAATTATTTAGGGAATAGGAGGAATTAAGGGGGATTGCTTAGGAAAGTTTTAATTATAATTGGGAGAGAATTAATTATGGAAATAAATTTAATTTGAATTCAAATATAAGAGGGATTTATATAGGGAAAGTGGGTTGACTTGGGAGGGAATTATGGGAGCCTATTTAAGGCTAACTAAGGGGTGATTTCAGATTATGTTTGGAGTTTGCTGAAATTAGAATTTCTTAGGTTATTTGGGCTCTAGCCAGAAGCTAGGGATTTGGGAGAGCCAGATCTTCCTCTCAAATTGAAGATCCAACTGTATCTTGTTTTTCTCTTTCATATATCTTGTAATAAAAATAGTTTTGGTGTGTTTTTCTTCATAATTTCTTATTGTCGTTCACTGATTTCAAGGAAAAGTGTATCCACTTCCTATCAAGGATATTCTTCAAAGACTTTTTGTACAATCTGGTTTGGGAAGAAGACATGTTTTATTGGGTGGATAAATGAAAGGTTGATTTGGTTGATTAGGAAAAGAGCCACCACGCAGTTTGTCATCCACCAATTTTGCTTAATCATTGGCTTGATCGAGAGAAGAATGTCTATGTAATCAAAATTCCTTGTGAATTATTGCTTTGAGGCTGGACTCAAATCGACTTTGGAAGAAGGCATCATCCGCATTGGACATAAGGATAGATGGTTCCTTAAACCACTGCCGAAATTTTTGATCAGATAGTATTGATATAATTTCGTTAACTCACCTTTTTTCAACTTACATATTTAGATTTTGAGGTTGCCACTTGAGAATTTGGGCCTTTCCAATTTTTTTGAATGAAAGGGGTTCGACCTTAAGAACATCGGAAGAGCTATTGGGGTAGTGGCTCACTTACCTTGAGCTGAAGGTGGACGGCCTTGATTTGCCTATTCTTGTTTAGCTTCCAATTTCATGAGTTTATTGGAGTAACTTCTCGAATGATTGAAACTCTTCATCTTGATTGAGTCATTGACAGTACCCGAAGTACATTCGTTGGGGAGAGAAACAAAGAAAAAAAAAAAAAAAACCTTCTTCTTTGTCTCTCATTGCTCATCATACCAATGATTCGTACAGTGTTTGCATTCCCGCCTTTGAAGTTACTCATGGGGTTATTTGAGAAATAGAATTAGATTATATTATATGTTAATGGAATAACATGAATCTATAGGTCTTTGATAATAAACCAAATTATGTGAATAAATCATACGAAATCCTTATACTACAGTCCATCTCTGCTTGGACATAGTAGAGGTTGTTGTGGTACATCCGATTATGTATCAAATTCTTCTACTTCTCTTAATCTTCAGTATAATATTCAATTATAAAATTATAACACATTTTTCACAAGTAATAATTTGTGCCATAAAATGGACACTGTAATACAAAATCTGTTACTAATTAACATAGCAGTACTTAAAATCCACTCATAGATTAGCTAACTTGCAATGTTGATAGGATATTGGAATTTCAATATGAAAATATTAAGTACTAAAAATAGAAAATATTAACATCCTAAACAAAAGATGGATTTCACTACATGGTATGGTAAGTAAACGGTTATTGATTAAATTTGAAAAATTATGATATCAAAATTTAAATAATATACTAGCTTTTCTTAGTTGTGTATAATAGAATGAAATGGATAATTTATGTAGAAACAAGTTTTTTAAACTAAACAATGGTACAAAGCTACCAAACCATCAATTTCCTCTAATAATTTCGTCCAAGATCATATGAAATTAAGTTTGTAATAAAATGTTCGATTCTAAGATTATTGGAAATATTTGACAATAGGATTTTTTAATACTTAAATAAGTTCAACATGATTAGGGCTGCAAACAAACCGAGCCGAGCCGAGTATGTGAGTGTTCATGTTTGAGTTTGTTTATTATTACCTTGTTCAAGTTCGGTTCACGTTTGATTCGAGCTTTATTGTTTGTATTCATGTTTGGTTTGTTTAATTTATCAGTGTTCATGTTTGGTTCATGTTCGGTTCGTTTAGTGCTTATCGAGCTTTAAACAAACAAACATTAACGAGCTATGTTCATTAACATATTTTGCAAACAATCTATTGAACAAATAAATCTTAAATTTGTTCATGAATATCTTAAACAAATAATCTAGCAAACATGAATAAATGTAAAATGTCTCTTGTTCATGAACAAATTCATTATGTTATAAAAAAATTTAAAATATTTATATTGTGTATATTTATTAAATTTATAATTAAATATTAATCAAATTTTTATCGAGTTTATTCACGAGTTCTGAATCGAATATGAATCGAGCTTAATGTCGAGCTTGTTCACGAGCTTCAAGTGATGTTGTTCGTGAACATAAATGAAACGAACACATTAGTGTTCAAGCTTGTTTATTTAAGGATCGAGTATTTAAAATGTTGTTCAAGTTTGTTTGTTTAGTTAGTTAAACGATCACAAACGAGCTTTAATCGAACCGAGCAACGGGTAGCTCGTCAAATGTTTGGTTCGCTTGCAGCCCTAAACATGATTGAATCTTATACTGCTAAGGAATAAAATATTTGCAAAGAATGGAGGAAAGCAAACTTTAAAGGTGAGATTAAATTTTGCTTTTATGATAGAGAACTTCCCTTCCATGTAGGATTCATCATCACTACTATTCTCAAGGGTGCTTCTGAGATCATTCCTTGCCTCCACCATATCATGAGTAGGTAGAAGTTTTAGTTAAATCTGTCATTCTTTTCAGAACTCTAAAAATTGACATATGAAGAGGAAGAGATCACAAAAACCTGCTTTATGTTGGGTTTTGTATGCAAATCTTCTAACTTTTTTTTTAGCTAGCACAATTAATTTAGAAAGAAAAAAATTAAATCCTGTTGATACCGCTTATATAAGTGGCTATTTAGGATGCTTAATTTATGGATACTTTATTTATATTTTTTTGACTTTATTTTAATTTTAATTTTTTTAATTAATCAACCTGATGTAGTGGTATAAAGACTTGATGTTGTTGTTGTAATCCTTTTAAATAATGAAGAAAATCAAATCATTCTTTCTTCAAATGATATAGAACACCATAGGTTATCAAAGTTCATTTGTGAATTACTATGACCACGTCAAGTATGCTATTTGCAGTAGTTAGCATAGTAATTCTATATCAGATAATCATGAAATAAGTGACAAGAGCATTCATGCTGATCAATGTGATTTGATTGCTGGATAGGTGATAATGACAGCAAAGTTGTTCTGGATGCATTCTTTTTGGGGAAGGCTTTTGCGGAGGCACTTAATGAACGTGTAGGTTCAGCATTAGGTGAGGTCTTAAGTGTCTTCGGTCAATGGCAAGCTGAGCAGCAAAAACAAGTACAGGATTTTCAGGTGACTCAACAAGCTTTTTGAGTATGCTCTATACTATTCCCCCCCTCCTCACTTTTGTTCATCACATATTGAGATGTGCTATTCATTTAAGTGCTGTATAAATTTTTATCAATATTGAATTTTAGACTTTTAGCATGAAATACATTATCATCATGTTATTGATGTCCCTCTTCATTCTTTCATCCTTTTTTTTAGCCTTATATTACAAAATCTAAATGTGGTTACCTGAGCTCTGGTTAGTCTCTCTGTTGAGCAATGGAGTTCCAACAAACAGGGATTTAAAGCTTGAACTTGTAAAAAAGTTATATGAGTTCCATATGAGCTCCGTTTTTGTTGTCCGTTCTTTTCAAACATTGCTCTATTTCTTAAGTCACATATTTCCATGATGAGCTATGGTACTTCCATGCTGATAGGGTTGCAAATAAACTGAGTGTTCGACGAGCTACTCGTGGCTCAGCTCGATTAGAGCTGGTTCATGTTCGTTTGATAAGGTAAATGAACGAGCTTGAATGCTTTTGATAAATACTCGATAGCTAAATAAACGAGCTTGAAGTTATGTGTTGTGGGAACCTAATTGGAATCTTATGAGATGCTATTTAAATTAAGTTTTGAGTAACGATTGCCAAGCGACAAATGGGTTGAATTTTCACCAAAAATAATGATTGTGATATCACTTTCTTCTATGCATGAAATCTTGCAATTTGCTTTGCACCAATAACCTAAGATTGGGAAAAAAGGTACTTCCACCTTTTCGGTACTTATTTAGAAGCCCAATTTTTCATCCTATATAGTATTTCTCCGCTAAACAAGAGATTTGGAAGGGCTTATTACTTCGCTAAATTCCGAGGAAATAGATGAACGCAACCCATACGTTTAATTGTGCTGTTTAATTACTAATAAATATTCCAAGAAGGGTTCTCAAAAAATGGAACTAAACATTTAAACTAAGAAACATTCCATCTTTTAAAATATTTCTAGATAATGCAAGAGTTTAATACTTGTTTTTATTGAATAAAAATCTTTATTTCCAATGGAAACTTTGTCTTAAATCTATGTTCTGCTCATTTGAACATCTAAAAGTTGGTTCTATGAATTTTTTTTCAATTGTAGGAAGAAGTTATAGAGAGAGCAAATAAAGCTAAGAAGAAGGCTGCAATGGAGGCCTTGGATGCACAGATTATCATTTCAAAGTCTCTGATAAAACCTCCAACAAGTGATGCACCTGTCAGACGGCCATCAAATGTTGGTCCAACAACAGAAAACCCTCTCAGTGAAATACTGAAGGATTGAGTTCTTCTGGATTTTCTGGTAAACAACAATAGTACTCAATGCTCGTGAGTTATGCTGGATACAAATTAGTGAAAGTACACACCACACTTTGTTTGGTGATTTCTGACCTAAATTTATTATAATCATGATTTCCTCTCTGTTTTGTCAAACATTTTTATATTAATATATATAAGTTTCTCTTATATGTCCATTGCTTAGTTTTTTTTGTTATTTATGTCATTATGATAGGAAATACTTGAGTTCGCAAGTAACTCTTAGGGAAATACTTGAGTTCGCAAGCAAACCTATCACTATTTGGTGAAAACAGCGAGAATAATGCAAAGTCCGGGTGAAATCAGCCCCAAAACGATGGATTGCAATCTATGACGCACAGACACGACGACGCGGATACAACACGACACGGACACGGGACAGTCAGTTATTGAAAATATAGGACACGGACACGGGTTGTATACGGTATTATAGTTTTTATATTTAAAAAATAGTGTATACAAATTAAATAAGTACAATTTTAAAAATAATTTAAAAATAATAAGTCATTTAACTATAATTTATTTTTAAAATAATTAGTATTAGGATGTCGAGAGTCAGACGTCGATGTCGTTTATCATTCACCGAAAGAGGAGATGAAAATACCTTCACTGCTAAAAAGAAATGAAAATGGGAATATTCGATGATTGGGTATTAAGTGCGGACGTTGATTTGGTGTTGTGGATAGGAAATAAGAAATTTAGTTTAAATCCCGCCAAATACAAGAAATTATATTTTAAAAATTCATAAAATATTTAAGATACGCGTGTCCAATTTGTATTTAATATTTTTTAATCGGACACGTTTTCAGCGTGTCCGACACGTGTCGAAGGAGTGTCGGGCGAGTGTCGTGTCGGACACTGCATGCCTCTTTAAGGAGAAGTGTCGGTGCATCATAGATTGTAATAAGAGAATCAAAGCCAACAAACACGAAAACAAGATACAAGTGATCCTCAATTCGAGAGGAGGATCGTTTCTCCCAAATCTCTAGATAAGTTAGTCTAGAGCCCAAGACAGCAAATAACTTCAAGAGGAATGTGGGCTCCGAAAATTCGGCCATGGCCTTCGCCCGCTGTTGTTTTTTACTTATGGGAGGAGTTTTAACAGACTAAGTTCCGGGGCAAATTTTGGAAGGCAGATGAGTTTGTAGATAAGACACTAGTTAGAGATTTCGCCCTCATTTTGCGAGAACTTTATAATCCGAGTTCTAATTTCCTATAGGCGCAAACACCTATAGTTAATTACCCCTCCAGATCAGGAGAGAGAACTATCGATTAAGGCTAGTCGTCAATCAAATATATTGTATCCATAGATACGAAGTATCAAGCATATAGTAGCAGCATTGAGCTTAGATTTGGAAATTTGAAAATAGTTGAAAGTGTAGAGGTTTGATATTTAAAATATAAATTTTCACCATTCTGCACTTAAAGCGGATGGCGGGGGGATGGATGAAGGACCCGATCAAGATCCCATGGTTCAATCGTCCCGGGCCATTATTGTCCCTGGTCTACTTAGTCAGAGGAGGTAGTCGACCCAACCTCACAGAAGGATCCTTGTCGGCAGCCATGGGTTGCTTCGTCCAAGGGGATCTTGTCGACCTGGGGAAAATGTTTATCTAAGGGGACAAATTTGGATCCACCTTAGCTAACAGAGGGCTTTGTGCCCTATCGATCATATCCTATTGATTCATATTTCAAGGATTTGATGCCATTAAGGAGCATATTGGCTCTGGCCATAACCGGTATTTTTTGGTGCCATTTGGCAGCAAAACCGCAGGTTAGAGAATACGTACCATGTCCTTACTGGCAGGAGACTGTTTGAGAATGAATCATAGTGATATTTTCGACTAGGCATTAGCTCTATGCGAGCTAAAATAAATTTTAATTTGTCCACCCGACAAACTATTGCGGATGGTGGATGAATTTTGCTTTAAGTGGTTGGATGATTGATTTTTGAGTTTTAAATATTTTGGATTTTGAAATTTTTGAGATTTTTGGACACTTGAGTAGCATTTAAAAATATTTTGTGAATCCATCCGGTTGAGATTCTCATTCAACACGAGCATCATCGGGGTGAATGGGGTCATTTCCATTTGAAGTTTGAACCTTGTCAACCCTATCAATTTGCCGATAAGGGATCGAGTTTCGTAGGCTTTATGTCATTGTTTGTGAATTTTCATTGTTGAAGGCCTTGATAATATGAATGTATAAAAGAAATATTCCGGTCGACTTCGTAACCGCATATTTATCCAATGGTTCGAACTCTGTCTACTCATTTTTTCCTACTTAGGAGAATCGGGTTTCGTAGGCTTTATGCATTTATTAGTGAATTCTCTTAATTATAGGCCTTGAAGACTTAATATGAATGTATTAAAATAAATATACCAGTCGCCACAACCGTATACTGGTATATTTATTTGATGGTTCGAACCCTGTCGACTCCTATTGATTCTTATAGAAGGATTGGGTTCGAACTTAAATTCACTTATTGACCCGCGCAACATCCCTAGATGTTAAATGTGTACCAATAACACGCTTGCCGGGGCCCACACGGGTATTCGATTGTACTTACCTCTTGTGTACCTATGTGCATGGAAACTACGATGCACGTGTAGGGGCATTCTTGGAATATTTGGGCAGATGTACTACGAGTCTCCTACAACAACTTGCAGGAGCTTGTGTTCGTAGTAGTCATTCTATATTTGCCCGTGAATGGTGTGTTAGATGCACGATCATCTTTCATCAAGAAGCTTGCAAGCGTCAATAATCTTAGCCAACTCAATGTTCAGAACCCGGTTGAACTGAGATTCGCTCATTCCATAATGATTTGATCTGACTTTCTCTTCCCAGAACTTGTATAGGAATTAGTATACGACTCTTTGATTATTCCATCATCATTGTTGGCTTAAATAAAGAATCGATCATTTTAACCTTGGATGACTGCGTCCATACTGTTGCCCAAGTTGGTGATTGCTGCCTTCCAAAATGAATAGAGGTATCCGGGCGCACTTATCATCTTCAGTGTTCATAGATGTTAGAACTGTTTTATCCCATGTATAGGGCCAATGAAGAAATTTTGGAACTTTAGGAAGTTTAGTTCAAATTTGCTCAAATATCTCTTCCATTTTGTCGGGAGATGTCCTTCTCCGTTCATCGAGTTATTTTCATACCCGACGTACTTGCGAATCTCGATCACCCCTTTTGCAGGTGATATCTTTACTTGTGTTCACAGTGGTTCATTGTGCTTATGAATGAATTGGTCTGGTGATTCAGATTTGAGTCTTTGAATTTTGGTTAGCCATCTCTCCAACTGGATGCCACTGATTCTAAAGTTCGGACACAATGATCCTCCTTTAAATCTACATCATGAGGATTAGATGGTTTATTGATTAACCTAAACAAATTTGCAATGGAATAGAATTTGAAGATGATGATAATTTCAATAATGGTTTATTGATTAACCCAAGGAGAAGATATTAATTGAACTAAGAACTTTAATAAAACTTGAAACCAAATGGATGAATATGAGGAAATGAAGAGTTTGAAGATGATGATAATTTCAATAATCAAATTTGACAAATTGGGCTATTTCAAAATAATTGAATGAGAATTGGACTTTGTCTGAGTTTACTTTGACTTACTTAAGAGTATGAGGAAATGAAGAATTTGAAGCTGAGCTCTTCTAGAAGAGCTCTCATGAATTTCAACTGCATTGTTTTTTTCAATACAATAGTCCTGTAGGTGAAAGTCTACAATTTTCTGATGATTTTATTGTGGTCGCCTTTTGTATAGGAACAGTGATGGGATGTGATGATGCAAAAAACATCCGATTAGACTTCAAAATCATTCAATTTATATTGAGATTAGTGCTATTTAAGATATTATATTATATCAACAATCTTAATATAAATCGGACGGCTTTGAAACCCATTCATCTGACATAATTTTTTTATTTTTAATTGTTGTTCATAGTGCTGTAAATCCACATCAATGATGAAGACAAAGCTAGTTTTTGTTATGTTTTATTTTTTATTTTCCTTACAAGTCTGATCTTCCCTTTTCCATTTATCGAAATTCGATTCTGCAGCAAAGTTGAACTAGTCATTGACAGATTTTTGCCCCACTCGTAATTGTTGTGAACTGGATTAATTATTCTGTGCGGATGCCGAATGTCGTCCGGAGACTAACTAGAATGCGCCACATCACCCCTTGGTCGGTACAGCGGCTCGGTACTGCTGACGTGACACATTCTAGTTGGTCTCCGGACGGCGTTATGCGTCCGGTCTCCGCACAGAATAATTTCTATGTGAACTGGTAGGTTAAATTGCCTGCTTTTTCTGAACTTTTTATGATTAAGGCTTCGTTCGGGATGGCTTTCTTACTGTTTAAAATAGTTTTCTAGTACTGTAAAGCTGTTTTAAGAAGCAATAAAAAAGTTATACCAAACGAAACCTAAGCTGCTCTTAAAGCTGCATTGCAATCTTTACAAATTTCTGTCTCTGATACTTAAACACTTCTAATCTTTATCACAGATTTTTGATGTAAAAATGTGAACTGGCAGATTAAATTCTGTTTTTTCTGAACTTTTTATGATTAAGCTGGTTTAAAGCTGCATTGCTTTCTTTACAAATTTCTATCTCTGATAGTTAAACACTTCTTTATCTTTATCACAGATTTTTGAAGTAAAAACTGCAATAAAACGAGTATGATCTCCACCATCATCCTCTTGTGTTTGATTCTAATACGCTTATCCGAATATAACATTAATGGTGAGAATTGCTTGACATATAAGCAAAGGGAAGGGAGATGAAGACTTGTTAGAATTGAATTATGGTCACAATTCAACTGTTCATGATTTTAGATTGCTTGATCATCATATTTGATTCCTTATAATAATTTAGCTTTCTGGAAATGCTTTTAAGAAATGATGATTTAAGAAGTCAATTTCATTCAGGAAATTTCTATTATCGTTATTTTAGTAGTTCTTTGTGATAGGGTACGAGTTTTGGGTCAGGTTCAGGTTAACCTGGGTTGAACACGAATTTGACCCGACACTTTTAACCCGGCTTATTTTTGCAAACGGGTTGGTCTTTTGGACCTGAATCCGACCCGCTTTGAGTATGTTTTACTAAAATATTTTTATTTAATTCGATTTATTTAAACATAAATTGAATTAAGGTAAAATTTACTTCAACCAATTTAAAATAAACCAAGCTTAATTCAGTTTGGGCAATATAGTTTATTCTTTTTAGGAAATAACATTTACTTATTTAATAATAATTTTCTAAAACTCCTAATTCAATTAAAAAATGGTCAAATTGGGTTGATTTTGGATTTCTGGGTCAACTTGAATCCTACCTGGTTTACAAACGAGTCGAAATTCCTAATCCGAATCTGGCCCGGTTCGGGTTGACTCGAACCAGAAATTTTCGGGTCGGGTCAAATATTGACACCCCTATGTACTGCAACTGGTTTTGCATCATATAACACTTTCTGACCTTGTCGGTGGTTATCGTCATGGTTTGCCTGTCCACTCAGTTCAACCATGAATCGATTTTTTGGCTAGTTCGGTCTAATCTAAAACTTCCTTCTACATAGAGCTGGTTACTAGTCATATCATAATAATTTTACTATTTATTACATTAGTTGGTTAAACCTTGAATGCAATTCCGGTTGAATTTTTGAACCTTGCAATCTCTCGTTCTTTCAATTTATGTTCAATCCGATTTTGAAAATCGTGTTCACGATTGTGGATTGATCACATTCAATGGGGCGAGTACTAAAAAAGTGCGATCAATCTCTAACAATGTCAGTCTTTTTTGATGACCAGTGGTGAGACCAATCTCTTTATTGAGGGAGAAATTATTATGTGCGGTCATCGGATGCCATTCATAGGAGAATTAGAACACGCCACATCATCATTATGCTGTGTACCGGTGCCATGTACCGTTATATATCGAGTGATATGGCACATCTTGATTCCTCGTTTTGAGGACGTATAAACAAGATTGTGGCATGCAGAACTTTAAGCTCTTCTTATGATAGTTTAGGGATGCGAGAGAATAAAATTGAGTTAAGCTTAGGGCTTCCATAAGAGAGAAATTGATTTGGCATGACCTAATAGAAATTCATATAAAAATATTATTATTATTTTTAATTATTATAATTTATTTTACATTTTAAAAAAAAAAGCATGAGTGGCAATATTGTAATTTTTCTAATCAACCCCCCTTTGGATTCTAACGTCTGCACTAGCTTTGATCCAACTTAGCGTGTACTGCAGAGACATCAAAAACCCTTAATTTTTCCAACGTGGAATCCTTCTCTCGTATGCGTCCTCTGCGCCGTTCATTTATAATGCAGCGTACCAGTTCCGAAATCAGGTAGCTCTGATTCCTCTAAATTTAATAACCATTTTGGGAGTTTTACATACATACTACTTAATACTATTCTATTTACATATTTAACACCTAAAACTTTAATATTACATAAATACCATGGATGTAATATTAAAGTTTTAGATGTTAGATATGTAAATAGGATGTTATAAAGTGATATGTATGTAAATTTCCCTAAAAGGATATTATAGCTATAAATAATACAAAAAAATTAAATTATTTTACAATATATATTATAATAAATTTTCCCTTTAAAATATATTTATATGTCTAATGACTAATATTTAAATTGTATTTATTTATCTAATTTTTTAATATATAAATGATAATATATATATATGAAAATATATATTTTATTTTTTATGGATTAATGTTAGTAATTAACTAATTATTTTTATGCTAAAGATTTAAATATTTACATTAACATAATAGTTTTTTTATGTATTTATATATATAGCACTTAAAATTTTATATTAATTTATTTAATACTTAAGTATTTAAAACCTACTCAAATATTATTAAAATTCTTTTTTTTAAGTGAAAATGTGAAATACTTTTTTAAATGTAATTGAGATATTACAATATTATATAAATAATGTAAAATACTTAAACATTAAATATATTAATAAATAAAAATTCTGTGCTAAGCATATAAATCCTTCAAAATATTATATAAAAATATGAAAATTTTAAATGTAAATATATAAATACTTCATTAATTTGCATGTTTTTTTTTTCGTTCTCTTTTATTTAAAATGCTAATTTCGTTAACTTTAAACTGTAAACCGCCATGGCCGAAGCTTTCCGGCCAGGCCAGCAATGCCGACATGGTAACCGGATCAAAAATGCGTTTTTGAGTGCCATGCTTTATTCATGGCGCCAACCTTCTTCTCTTCTTCAACCTTTTATATCCTTCTAGCCCCCTAACTCTCCTTCACCATCCAATCTAATGAACATTTCATCAATTTCAAAATGAGCCATCTTCTTCTACTCCCCCTCTTCTTCTTCTTCCATCTATCTTACAGTCAAATTCTTCCACTAAACATCTTAAACTCCACCATAAAAGCTTCCGGCCCTGAAACCTACATCATCCACGTCCGAAAACCAAATTCTGTTCAAACATTCAATGCAGAAGATCATCGAAACTACTACAAATCCTTCCTTCCCACCCGCTCCTTAACCTCCGGCGAACCCCGCCTCATCTACTCCTACCGAACCGCTATTAGTGGCTTCGCCGCAAAACTCACTGCCGACGAAGCCGTCGCCATTAAGAAACTCGATGGCGTCCTCCACACTATTCCCGACAGACTCCTTTCTCTACATACAACCCACATCTCCGATTTCTTAAACCTCCACCCTAAAAGCTGCTTCATGAAAGATACCAACTTTGGCAAAGGATCCATCATCGGAATCCTCGACACAGGTATTTTCCCCACCCATCCTTCTTTCAAAGACACCGGAATCTCTCACCCGCCACCAAATAAATGGAAAGGCCATTGCGAATTCAAACCTGCAATGTGCAATAACAAAATCATTGGAGCTAAATCTTTCGTCCATGGCCGAAAGGACCCGCCTTTTGATTCCGACGGTCACGGCACTCATACTGCTAGTATCGCGGCCGGTTGGCTCGTCAAAAACGCCGGCGTGTTGGGAAACGCAAGGGGAACGGCTTCAGGGTTAGCCCCCGCCGCCCATCTCTCTATCTACAGAGTATGTCAAGCTAACGGTTGTTTAGCTAGCGATGTGTTGGCTGGTATCGATCAAGCTATATCTGACGGCGTTGATGTCCTCTCTATCTCTCTCGGCAGCACCGCCATTCCTTTCTATGACGATGCCGTCGCCATTGGAGCCTTGGCAGCCGTTGAAAGAGGGATTTTTGTTAGCAGTTCAGGAGGGAACGCCGGCCCTGTTCCGGCTACTGTGGAGAACGACGCTCCATGGATGCTTACTGTCGGCGCCGACTCAACAGACAGATCAATCCGCGCCACTGTTCTGCTGGGAAGCGGAGAAGAGTTTAACGGCCAATCTTCTTACCAGCCCGTTGGATTCACCTCTGTTTTACTTCCGATAGCTTACCCTGGAGCACGAGGAGGATCCAGAGCAAAGACCTGTAGCGATGGATCTCTGAATCGACTCAACGTCAGGGGAAAAATCGTTCTTTGCCACACCGGCGGATCGAACACCAGTATAGAAAAAGGAGCCGTTGTTACGAAAGCCGGCGGTGTTGCCATGATTCTCGTTAACGATGAGATGCGGCGGAGCACGGTAGAAGCTGGAGTACATGTGCTGCCGACGGCCGCCGTCGGGTATTCCGAGGGCGCTAGGATTGTCGAATACGTTACATCGACGGCAAACCCGACGGCCACGATTCATTTCAAGGGGACGGTCTACGGGGAATCGCCGGCCCCGGCGGTGGCGGATTTCTCCGGACGTGGTCCCAGCGCGGTAAATGAGGGGATCTTGAAACCGGATATTGTGGGTCCCGGAGTGAATGTGGCGGCGGCGTGGCCGTTTCCGGTTGGTCCGCCAGCTCTCGATGCCGGAAACTTGACATTGCCGACGTTTAATATGGTGTCGGGGAGTTCGGCGTCAGCGGCTGTGTTGGCCGGAGTGGCGTCTTTGTTGAAACTTTCGCATCCAGATTGGTCGCCGGCGGCCATAAAGTCAGCGATGATGACGACGGCGGATCTGTTGGATAGGGACGGAGGGGTGATTGTCGACGAGACGCTCGGCGACGCAGGATACTTCGCCCTCGGCGCCGGGCATGTGAACCCGACCAGAGCCGATGACCCGGGACTTGTTTATGACCTGCAACCTGGAGATTATGTGCCATATCTTTGTGGACTGGGCTATACCGATAAACAGGTATTTATAAAATAGCGGGGTTTGGATAAATATATTTAAAAATTTTAATTTAATTATAAAAAATTTATGTTTATTTATATAATATTTAAATCTCTAAATTACCTAAAAATATCACTAATATTAACTCAATTAAAATAAAATATTTAAATAAAAAACTTATGATATTTTACCATAATCTATATATAATTCAATTAATTTTTTTTACAGTTTCATTAAATATATGCAAGCTTGTGGAAATCGGATCGAATAATGAACCTGAAGAAAGAGAAGTTCTGTTGAACCGGTTAAACCGGATGACGTAATAAATAATAATATTATTATAAAAAATTAATAAAATTAACATACTAATGAAATATAATAATCATAAAATTTAATACAAATTATTGCTAATTAATATTACATATTTAAATATAAATTATAAATATAAATTATATAAAAGACTCATAATAAAAATTAGTTGTTTATAATTTATAATTGAATATATAAAATTTTAGATAGATAAAAATAAAATATTTTTAACTAAAAATGTTAAATTTCTCAAAAAATAAAAAATAAATATTATTTA
The DNA here is from genome assembly GCA_016618105.1 of Dendrobium huoshanense. Classification (NCBI taxonomy): domain Eukaryota; kingdom Viridiplantae; phylum Streptophyta; class Magnoliopsida; order Asparagales; family Orchidaceae; genus Dendrobium; species Dendrobium huoshanense. The sequence continues at coordinate 36,321,972 of CM028343.1, read as the reverse complement.
TATTATAAATATTAATTGTTTATAATATATAATCAAATATATATAAAAAATAAATAGATCAAAAATAAAAAAACTAAACATTATCAACTAAAAAAAAATATTATTTATGTCGGTTTATTGCAGTCGGCCTAAAAAATAAAAAAAATTTGAATCAGCCGGTTTTAAAAAATCGGGACCGATTCTCGATTGAACGGACGATTGTGGCCAGTTTGTTGCACGGCCGATTTTCAAGGCTGAATCAGACCGGTTCTCGCTTGAACCAGTAGAACCGGTCAATTTGATCTGATTTTTAAAACCCCCCATATATGTGAAAAGCATGTTCGAAAATTAATATATAATTTTTGTTGTGGTAAATAAATATAAAATTTTAGAATTTAGATATAAAATAAATAAATATTAAAAAATAATATAAAACTCTAAAGAGAGAGTCCATAAGCACTTCTCTTTGTTTCTTGTACAAGGTTTCGACGATCACCCGACAATCAGTAGAATGCTCGGTCTTCGAAGCCATGGTGGCAGAGGAGCTGAACTACCCTTCGATCTCAGTGGCGATGGGCTCCAACATGGAGAAAACAGTGATGCGAACGGTGAGGAACGTCGGCGAGGAAGAGGCTGTGTACTCGGTCCAGGTGAGGGCACCGGAAGGGGTGGAGGTGACCGTTTATCCTGAGAAATTAGGGTTCTCGGAGTTGAAGCAGAACAGGAGCTTCAACATCTACTTCAGCACTGGAAATGTGGGAGAAAGGAGAGGAACTGTGGCGCAAGGGCAGCTCAAATGGGTTTCTAATAAGCATATTGTGAGGAGTCCTCTGTTGATTTCATTTGTTTGATTAAGATTATGCTTTTTTGCTTTATATTTTATGTGTGGGATTGCACTATTTGGGACAGTTGAAGTCCTCCTTTATATTTAATAAAATCATTTTGTTGTTCATTGTGATAAAGATTTGTTATTATCTTTCTTCAACTCGAAATCGAAAATTTCAATGTAAAAGTTAAATTAACCCCAAACAGAAAATCACAATCACAAGAGCATGAATGTAACTAAAAATTATATACAAAATCTTTTAATTCCCTATTCTACAAATGTTTAATTACATAAAATCATTTAGGAATAATTACATCTATCTTTGTTTTATTTTAACTATTTAACAAGAGCTTATCAATGAAAAACAAAAAGAAATATGATTACATTTTTTTTCTTGACTGGAGTCTTATATCATAAAATCCTTACACTTTTCTGAAAACATGTAATATCGCACAATGAGCACATAGTCCAACAAGTAATTAAAATATTACAAGTAAAATTAATGTAAGATAAAAGAGAATAATATATTATAAATCATACAAAAAATATATTCATCATTGTCTATATTAATTATCTATATCAATTTATCCATCTATAATTTATTGCATCTCATTCCATTACATCATCAGTCATAGTAACAACAATAATAAATATTACTAGTGTTAGTTACAATATTGGTACAATGTTCGAAGTAGTGTTAATATTAGTATTCAAATATTCAATGAGTTTATATCATTATTCAGATATTTAATGAGCATATCTTAAGAATATTTTACTCATGCACTTATGACACACAATCAGTCGTTCCTTATAACTCTCAATTAATATACTCCTTATAGTTCCCCTTGAATCATGTAAATCAGTCACCTTGACTCCTTATAACTCCCAATCAATCTCCAACTCTTTATGACTCCCAATCAGTGACTCACGTGGATCAATGGGGTATCACCTAGAACTATTGTGTCATGTATATGATATCACTCAGTACTTCATTTAAAATGCAATAAAATTATATCAAATCGTTCATAATGATCAAATTTATAACATATCCAAACTTGCATGTGAAAGCTTATGAAATTAGAAGATAATGTAATTTTTGCAGATTTAAAATATAGAAAATTTGTAGAAATTAAAATGATTTAAAATAGAAGTAAGAGATTAATTACTTACAACAAATATAATAAAATTTGTGATATGAATGACTGACAAATATGATCCAAAGTCATTTCTCTATCCTCTCTCTTCTTCCCCTCTTTTAATTTTTTTATGGCCCAACAACCAAATGATGAAGATGGTGGGATGAGGTATATATATATACACACACACTATTCATGGTCTGGCATCGTAGCGATCACTAGATTAGTGTTAACGTGCTATATTTTAGAATTTTTATGTTTTTAGCAAATTTTGTTAGCATATTTTAATTATTATAATCTTCTTACATTCGAAAAATATTGTTATCAATATTTCTCTATTAGTCATATAGAGAGAGAGAGAGAGAGAGAGAGAGAGAGAGAGAGAGAGAGAGAGAGAGAGAGAGAGAGAGAGAGAGAGAGAGAGAGAGAGAGAGAGAGAGCATGCTTAATTTTTTTTTTTAAAAACTCAAATCATTTAATTATAAATCAGAAATCACCTTTCTATTTCACTCATAAGCTCTAATTATATTTCAATTCTTATAGTAACCATTACTCTGATACCACTTTGTCATACTCCAAAATCTATATTGAAAGAATTACACACGTCTTTCATTTTAACCATTTATTGAAAGCTTACAAATGAAAAGAGGAGAACAATATGATTAGATTTGTTGTCTTGTCTGGAGTCTCATATCATAGGATCTTTAACCGTTTTTGAAAACATGTAAAATCACGTACGTAATGAGCACATTAGCCAGCAAGTAATTAAAATCTTGCAACTAAAATCAATGCAAAATAAAAGAAAACAATACGCTATAATTAAATCATATAAAGAAATATTTGCACCAATTTGTATACTAATAATCTATATAAATTTATCTCGTTATAGTTCATCAAATCTCAATACATTTACATCGATCATCAATTATTGTATAAAAAATAGTAAATAGTATTAGTGTCAATCACAATCTTAGTACATTATTCTTAACAATGTCGGTATCAATATTCAGATATTTAATGAGGGCATCTTGCTCCTGCAGGTACTACTAAAACAAAATCTATAACATGAATGATTGACAAATATAATCTAAAGACTTTTCTAACTCATCTCTCTTCTTCCTCTCTTTTAATTTCTTTCTAGACAAGCAACCATGCAGGTGAAGGAGTCAGTGAGATGAGGTAGGGATATATATATAATTCATGGCATAACGTCATAGTGCTCATCAGATCAGTGCCATAGCGCTCTACTTCAAAATTTTTATATTTTTTAAACAAATTTATTTCACATGTTTGAGTTATTACAATATAAATATTAGACCTTTCTATTAAGGGTGCCAAAATGAGTTGACGAGTTAAATTCGGGTTCGACACAAATTGACTTGATCAGAATCTAATCAACTTCAATTTGACCGTTAAATAAATAGGTCAAAAAGACAACCGCAAATGTAAACCACTAGTAACTCGATTGACCCAAATTCGTCACGTTAACTTGTTTTGATTATAAAAGATTTTTTTTTTATAACTTATTAGTTGTAAAATTTATGATATTTGATCGACAATAAAATGACTGTATGTATAAATAAATAATAATAATAAAATATTAAACCAATTATTTTTCGAATCAAAAGAGGGTTCACAGATCAATCTGAATCAAATCTGTTTAATAATTAGGATGACAAAGTCAACTCGAACACGACCCATTTATTAAACCGGTTTGTCCAAATCTAAATTTTTGGATTAGATTCTAATCAAATTGATAGATCGAGTCATTTTTTGGAACTCCTTACTATCTCGTTACTCTTATGCACTACATCATCTACTACAGTACTATAAATTTATCCTTCTTAGCTATTCTATTTCGGTTTTATAATTTTTTTTATTTTTTATTGACTTATAATTTTAGGCATCTCTTTTATTTATTTATTTAAGATAATCCTGTAGTCTATAATTAATTTACTGATTTAAGAGTGTCAATATTTCTGGAAAAAATATAAATTCTAATGACGCAAAAATAAGTTTTTTTCCCTCCAGACATTTTTACAGCGTAATTATAAGATTAATATATTAAAATAAATTATTATTTGACTTTATTTTATTTTATTTTTTACCGAAGAAAACTAGCCCTTCCGAGCAAGCCCCTGTTTGTACAAAGCCAGCCCCGATCCACATCTCTCCAGCACGGTGAAGGCTTGCCTGTAAGTTCTCCTCCACCAAACCCCGAATCCTTTTCAGTATTCTACAAAAGATTAGATTTTGGTTACTCTGAACAGAACTTTTGTTACTTTGCATTTGGTGAAATGTGGTATTGGCAAGTGAGGAAAATATTCCTTCTTTTGCCTTTTGTTACATTTTGTTAAGTTTTTTCATCCCATATTGATTGTTCTAGCTTCGCTTCACTGTCTGCATTTGATCTTATTCTTTCTTGTTTGATGATACATTGAAAAAAATCCAACTGTTATAAGCGTTTGCTGCGTTTCTATCATTTTACAACAAAAAAAAGTGATTTTTGTGAGGTTTTCTGGCGATTTATTGTTCTTTTCTTTCTATAAACATAGGCTAGATACTGATGCATGAAACTCCTAATGCTGTTGGGTAAAAGCCTGGTACCTTAGCTAGCTGGCTTTGCTTTATGGAACTTTATACATTACACCAAACAAAATGAATTTTGTTTAGGGTTTACTTGAGATATTTGGTAACCGACCGCAATAGGTGTTGGAGGGTAAATTAGCCAGCACTGAAAAGCACTCCAACAGCAGTCATTTTCACTCTACTACACTATACAAACAGCATAATCAATCTTATCCTTTGAAGCACTCCAACATAATCAGTTTTTGCTAATGAAGTTGTTTGAATATTTCAACATACTCCACCTATCGGTCTCACATTTCCCTTTATGGCACCTAGAGGAAGGAATAAGGGTCGGTTTTATCATTCTCCTCACGGTCGTAGTCACGGGTAACCAGGGAACATTCTTTAGTGATGGACATTTTACTAACTTCATTAGGGGAGTCAAATCTCATTCACATCATGTATGTTAGATTTGTGGAAAAAAATTGTTACTCGCTTGCTTGCTACCGACATCGTAACAATCTCAACTAAAATCCCTCTATTCCTTCACAACATGCTTTATTGGTTGGTTGGCTTCCACACCACAACAATGGCATTTAGAATCTAGAGCACTTACCATCTTGCCTCAGATCCCGATACTCTTCAAAACCCCTCTTCGTATCAAGGGTTAGAACATTTTTTCCTGGTAATGATCAATCCAAGCCCACTTCTCAAACCAATCAAGGGCTCCTCGCTACCCCACCACATAAGCTTCTCCTTCCAAACGTTCTTTATATTTTTTATCTTTTACTTAATCTTCTATCTATTCATAAACTTTCCTCCGATGATGCCTTTTTCATCACCTTTTATGCCATAGATAATTATGGTTTCTCATGTTTCAAGTTGATCTTGGCTAAGCAATGTTGTATGAGTAATCTATTTCATGATAATGTAATTCCCTTCAGTTTGTCATTTCAGAATCGTATCTCCTAAACACAATTAAATTATTCAGCTAATTTAATTATCCTTTGAACCTATTTTATTTATAATGTCCTTAGTAAATTTCTTACTATTATTGTGATGTTTTACCAAGTTTCTAGTCCTCCACTTTGGATATTTAAAAGTTGCCTACAAGCATGTTCTTATGGTTTGCATATTGGATCATGTCTAATACTACTCGGGTTCTCTAAGGAGATCTGAAGTGTTCTAAGCCATGTCAGAATACTCAAGGAGAGGATGTTTATCCTCTCCTTTCATGAGTATCTCTTATATGATCGAGGCGAGTAATCAAGGTGTGACAATTGCTGACCTCTCATTCTCTCCCTTTCCTTTTTTTCATATGAATTCCTTTATTATCATGACATCTTAAAAACAACAATAGTTGTCCGGTGAAAAGTGCATAGATTTTGTTTCTACATACAAAATATTTTAACTCCTTTGTAAAAGTACAAAATTCTTCCTTTATTGAGTCTTGGTTGCAAATTTTTTGAAATTTTGGGGCAAATTCGTCTCATGACTAGCCATGATTATAGGCCTTATCCAATATGATAATTACAATGAGACATATTACAATAGGTGGTATTTGTCATAATACAGATGAGCTTGATGATGATGATGAGTTATCAAAAATCAAGTCTGTTGTTGAGTTTGAATTGTAATTATGCCTTAAACTATTGTAATATATAGGTTCGTTGCTATATTTTGTATTTATTTAATGTTCAACCATATCAAACTACAAAGCATCAAAACATTTTTATTTAGCTTCTTTACAATCCACTTATTAAGCAAGTTCTTGTCCACTAATAAATAGTTTTTTTTTTTTGGTTTAATTTTGTATTTCCCTATATTGTCAGTATTTTTGAATTTCTACTAGTTGTGTGCATTTGTATAGGTGCAAAACTTCCTTTGCAATATGATGGCTATGAATTATTATTTTTATGATTTCAACTTTTTAGCATTGGTAAAAATGGTGTTTTTGGAGATTGAAATGAAAGGAAACGTAGTTGTTCCTCCCGATAAGCTAGATTCCAAAGGTCTTCTACTTCGTAAAGGTATAATCCTCCGTCTGCTTGATGACATTGCATGTAAGAAAGCATCAAAGGAACACGGCTACTATGTCGCAGTCACCACTCTAAACTCTGTAGCTGAAGGTCAAGTTCACAAGCTTACTGGTGAAGTCATCTTTCCAGTATCTTTCAGTTGCACCACTGTGAAACCTTGCAAGGGTGAGATCTTAGCTGGTACCATTGATAAGGTTCTGAAGCATGGCATATTTCTCAAATCTGGGCCGATACAAAATATTTTTCTCTCAGAGAAGATGATGAAAGATTTCAAATTCAGCATGGCTGAAGAGCCAATGTTTGTGAATGAGGATCAACATTCAACAATGGAGAAAGGAACCAAGGTGAGGTTCAAAGTTCTTGGGATTAAGTGGATTGAATGGGATAGAGGGTTCCAAATGCTGGCAACTCTTGCAGGTGATTTCCTTGGACCTATTTGAGCCTATGTATGCTCAGTTGTTGGAATTTTGGCTCAACTTTTGAAATCACTCTAATATATAGATTTCCTCATAGCAGGTTGTAAATACTCTCATAGAAGCTTTATGTTCTTCTATTTCTTTCATGTAAGGGATATATGTCTGTACCTAAGCAGCTACTTTTTGAAGCAAAGGATAGTTTGTGTAATTGATTGTTTGGTTCTCTTAAAATTATGCTTTCTTTGTTGGGAAAGTTTTTATTTCAGAATTTCTTAGATTCAAATTTGATCAGAATGGATTGAATGAAACAGATGGTCAAGCTTCAGAAGCATATATTTCTTTAATGAACACTATTTTTCTTACAGAAACCTCCAGAAAAATCTTATAATGAAAGCAATTTCAATTCATAAATCTACTTATTTATAAATCTCATTATATGTTGTATTTAAACACTTAGGCTTCATTTGAGACTGGTAATTTTTGTACTAAAAATTTGTTTTAAGAAGCAACAAAATAGTCATCCCAAACAAAGCCTTAATTGTCTCTTTAATTAATATAGAAGTAAATATTTAAAACCAAATATCCTTCCTGAAAATGGTTGCAGGCGGCTCCAGCGGCTGAAATTGTACTAAGAGACAGTCTGAGTTGCTCCTGCAGTGGCAAATTTTAGGTTTCATTTGGGGAGAAATTATTGTGTGCGGAATCCGAACATGTTCGGAGGCGAATCTGGGCATGTCACATCACCGGGGCCCAGTGCATCTGGTGACGTGGCGCATCCGGATTCATCTGCGAATGCATTCGGATTTTGCACACAATAATTTCTCTTGTTTGGGCGGGCTTTCTTACTGCTGCTTAAAACATCTTTTTAATACAATTTTTTTTTTAATTTTTATACTACAAAGTTGCTTTAAGAAGCACTAAAAAAGCCGTCCCAAATGAAGGCTTAATTTTTATAAATTTTCATTTAATTTATAGCTAAATAATTTAGTAATGACTAAGATAACTGATGATAATTTCAGTGATGTTTCTTAATTAAGAAAAATAATATTATAATTAACATAATCAAGCTAAATTAGTGATGCCTTATACGATTGATAATAAACTGATTTTTTTTTATAATTTATTTATGACTAAAATGGTTAATTGAACATAAAATATTTCATAAATTATCAGATATTATTCAATCATCTAACATTCTAGAAATTCAGGCACTTATGTCACCTTAATGAACTTTTATTTTGTTCGGTCGACCGGATGCAAGAAACATCCGGTTGTAGGCAAAAAAAAGGCGGTACCGAGGTGTACTGAGTTTTTCAAAAAACTCGGTACACCGCGGTACCGAGTTTTTTTGCCTACGACCGAATGCTCCTCTGCATTCGGTCGGAGGACGTAATAATTGCTCCACCTTAATCAACTAAAAATATGATCCTTTTGTTGATTTGAACTTTGTTGATTAATAATTGGGGTTATACAAATGAGTTTGATAATGATATATAATAAATTTATAAGAAATATCAGAATCATTCATTGCCATATAAATATTAGAGATATCATAATTATTCATTAGCATGTAAATATTATAATATATTTTCTTTACTATTTATAGTTGAAATATATAATTATTATTACTATAATATATCCTTATTATTTTGGATATTTTTATTTATTGTGTTTTCTTTTATTGCTCTTTTATGTTGCTTATAAATAAGAATTATTGTATCAACATATTATCCAATTCAATGAGAATATTGCAATTCTAACTTTTCTTATCAAAGTTGTCAGTAGTCAAGTTTTTTGCTCATCTCTAATTTATCATTGTGCCTTAGACAATTGAAGAGCATAATGTGAGTTTGCGCCCAAGGCTTACCTTAATTTATATATTTAGTTTTATAGATGTTTTTGTGTGCATGTGTATTGCTTTCTAAGCCTTAGTTTTATGAGGCTTTGTTTGGAACATCTTTCTTGTATAGTTTTTTTTAAAAACAATGAAAAAATAGTAGTCAAAAGCTGTTCCAAACGAAGCCTAGGAACGACTTTTTTCTTGCTTTCTAAAACAGCTTTCTAGTTCAATAAATTTTTTTAAAAAAGGAGTACGAAAGCTGTCCCAAACAAAGCCTTAATCTCATTGCTTCATTTTGTACTTTAAAATTCAATATAAAGCTTTAAAACAGTTCTATTTTGCTTCCACTATAATCAACTTATTAAGCAAGTTATAACCCACTTATAATCAGCTTTCAATTCTTGATTTAGGGTATGTTTAAAGTAATTTTCTTTACACTTTGTTTTTCAGAGTACAACTTTCGGTTTCTGTTTGGCTATTATTTTTTGTTGCTTTCAAAAAACTTGTGTTAGGAAATTGCTTTAAAAAAATTATTTTTTCCACAACAGTTTTACAATCATCTTTATGAAAAATTACGGTTGTGCCGGCTTATGAATTACTATTCTTATGATGTCAGATTGTCGGCATACTGCTAAAAATGGTGTTTTTGGATATTGAAATAAATGAAACTGTGATTATACCTCCTAGCCAGCTCAATCCCAGAAGTAGTCTTCTTCTTCGTAAAGCTATAATTGAACGCCTGCTCAATTACATTTCCCGTAAAAAAGCATCAGAGGAACATGGCTACTATCTTGCAGTCCGCACTCTAAACACTATAGGTGATGGCGAAGTTAACCAACTTACTGGTGAAGTCCATTTCCCAGTATCCTTCAGCTGCGCCACAACGAAGCCTTACAAGGGTGAGATCATAATTGGCACCATCGACAGGGTTCGGAGGCAAGGCATATTTCTCATATCTGGGCCAATACAGAACATTTTTCTCTCAGAAAAGACGATGAAAGATTATCAATTCAACAATATAGAGGAGCCAATATTTGTGAATGCTAATGGGCAGTCAAAATTGGAGAAAGGCAGCAAGGTGAGGTTCAGAATTCTTGGGCTTAAGTGGATTGAATCGGATAGAGAGTTTCAGGTACTGGGAACTATTGCAGGTGATTTTCTTGGGCCTGTTTGAGTTTAGAATGCTCAGTTGTTGCTCTGAACATTCTTATGGAAGCTTGTTGTTCTTCGTTTTGTTTCATGTAAGGGATATATGTTTGTATGGTATCTGTGAGGGAACTCTTTTGAAGCAAAGGAAGATTTATGTATTGATGATTAATTTGTTCTCCTAAAATTATCAAATTAAGGTGTTATAATGCATTAGAGGAGACTCATCAGTGAATATTAACTAATAAATATTGCAATCAATTTCATTGAATTGAAGATATAAAAATTAAAAAAAATCATTTAAAAAGTATAGTGGTGGAATGAAAATGATGTAACACATATGAAGGTTCTGATGAATAGTTTTGTTTAATGAACACTTAATTTTTCTTGCAAAATATTAAAAAAACATACAAAAATCTTATAATGAAAGCTCTTTTAATTCATAAACTCATTAGTTTTATTGTATTATATGTAATATTGCTTTAATTAGCATAGAAATAAACATTTAATAAATTTAAAAAAAAATAAGAGGCTCCTTCCTAACTGATTCTCTCTAGGCAAGTTAGGGGTTTAAATAAATAGCATGACATGGCAACTCAATCGAGAATGACATGAAATTTTTTGTTTTGTGTTGGCCTGTTTAATAATGGTTTAGGTTCATATTCGAAATTCTGACCCATTTATTGTAACACCTACAAAATTTGTGCACAGTTGCACTTCTTATAACTTGGTTTGGTAAATGTAACTTACTAAATTTCTGCATTTAACACTTCTTGCATGAGTCTGTCGGTGTTTTGTGTGCATGTGAGTGTTCAAATCTGTTTTCAAGGGTCCTGCGGTCTATGTGCATGATTAGAAAATCTTGAATTTTCCTTTTGGAGCGTTGCGACATTGTGACATTGAGTTCTCTATCGTTTTGCCAAAATAATTAAGGGTTGCGATGTTGTGGGGCTAGGTGTCGCAGCAATAGGTCCAAACATTATAAAAATATCAAAATCCACTGAAGTTTTATTTTATCAAAACCATTCTCTTCCTTATAGAAATCGATGGAGAGAGAGAGAGAGAGAC